>JBBPBX010014862.1:29746-50291 GCA_038048925.1 Garcialebias charrua | reverse complement strand
TCATCAGTTTCCTTGATTTGGACTGTCCAAACAAGTATTTTTTTAATCACAGTTGTTGATCATTTCAACAAATACATTATTTGGATGTTTTCTAAAAATAAATTGACATTGGTGGCACCATAGTGGCACAACTGGTAGAACTGCTACATCTCAGTGAGCAGATTACCCTAGTTCAAATCCTGGTCCAGAGACCTTTCTGGGTAGAGTTTGCATGCTCTCTCCATACATGTGTGGGTTTTATCTGGGTACTCCAGTTTCCTCCCACAGACCAAAAACATGTATGATATGCTAATTAGTTACTCTAAATTGTTCCTAAGTATTACCCCGGCTTTACACTGCACGCGGCTCCGCCCCGCTCCGGTCCGCAGGTCGCAGCTGGACGAGTCCAATTTCCACTGCCTCCGCTCCGCTCAGGTCCACCTGGATGCGCCGCTCCGAGACACGTGCGCGGGAATTGCGAGATAGCGCGATAAATCAAGTGATAAATAAGTAAGTCAGAACAAAACAATTCATTCGGTGGAAGAAGGAGAACAACTGTAGAGAGACTGCTACCTTGATCTTCTCTCGTAAATGAGCTACATGGTTTGAGCAACAGGAAGTGATGTTTACATTTCAGAATAAAATACTTTTTTATTTATTTATTTCTTGTATTGCGTTTGTAGGCGTAGTCATAGTCATAAATATAATAGTTTAGTCATAGAATAGTCATAAATGATAGTTTGACAGCATTTTTGTACAAATAAATCCGTATAAAGCTAGGATTAGTCCGCCCGTGGTGATTTTATTTTGTAAATACGGATGTTGTGCTCGTTCCTTTTCCTGTTGGTGCGACGTAATCTTCAAAAGTTGACTCCGGCACAGCTCCGGCATCAGGCAGAAATAGAAAAATTTCTAATTTTGACGGAGTGCCGTCCGCTCGCCGCAGCTCACCGCCGCCGTGTGGAGCCAGTGTAAATTCTGTCATTGATTATAATGGGTGCGTATTTGCTGCGGAGGTCAGACCGGACCGGAGCGGAGCCGCGTGCAGTGTAAAGCCGGGGTTAGTGAGTGAGTGAGTGAGTGAGTGAGTGAGTGAGTGAGTGTTTCTATGTGGCCCTATTGGGTACCCTGCCTCTCGCATAATGATTGTTGGACATGTGCACTAGAAACCCCATGACCCAAAGTTGAAGAAGCGGGTAAACTATAATAGATAGATGAAATAAATTGGCAGTGGTGCCCTGAAGTGGGTCAGCTGCTGTTAGACATACTGGCTGTGGGCAAGAGAGAAAGTCAGAGGCATTGATGCTAGGAATAAATCAGATGGTTTGTACACAATCAGTGTTAGATATGGACTTGTGCAATTATTTATAGATCAAAGCCCTCGTGAATAAATTATTTACTAGCTAAATAAAGGAAATAATTATCCTTAAAAATCTATAATATAATGAAGTCCAAATGCCAATGGTCAATATACAGTATCCATTCAATTGTCCAACTTTGTTCTGAAATATTTTTAACAAAATAAATGTGACAGCTTAAATTTACCAAACTGTGATGGGACATCAGTGATAATGTACTATGCATCACCACAGTCGTACTTTGTATTTGTATTTCTTGTTAGTTTCTTTTACTGGTGTTGTAGTCCAGTTGCGCCACCGTGGGCAACACGGCGGCGCAACTGGTAGAGCTGCTGCCTCTTAGCGAGAAGGTCCAAGATTCAAATCCTGGTCCGGGGGCCTTTCTGGGTGGAGTTTGCATGTTCTCTCCGTGCATGCGTGGGTTTTCTCCGGGTGCTCCGGTTTCCTCCCACAGTCCAAAAACATGCATGTTAGGTTGATTGGTAACTCTAAAAATTGACCCTGGGTGTGAGTGAAACAGGTCCCTCTTGTAAATGAGTCCCCGTGGCTCAACGAGGCTAGCCTGTATAAATAAAGGTTGAATTAATGAATGAATGAATATAATGAGGTTAGATTAGTAATTAGGGCATAATTTTGTGAGAAAAGGGTTTAAATGAATGAGCAAGATAAGAAACTACCCGATTACATCCCTTTAATTTAGACCATATGAAATATTCCACTAGACAAAAATATTTTTGTTTGAATGTAATTTAATTTGCTTTTTGGAGTGTTGTATAAAAATTTATCAAGGTCAATGTCAAGGTGTCTTCATTGTCATTCTTTGTCATTCATTTATGGTTTTGGTATTGTTTTAAACATTTTCTTTTAGATATTTAATACATAGACAACAACTGATTTTTCATTATACTCAAAGAAATTAAAGCAACTACCTGTCAGATTTGTATTTGGAATAAATTAGTAATTGGATATTCTACTGTAATGATAAAAACATGTCACCTCTCTGGTGGGGAAGGAGCCTGAGCTAGTGTGTGAGGTTGAGAGGTTCCGACTAGAAATAGTCGGACTCACCTCAACGCATGGCTCTGGCTCTGGAACCAGTTTCCTTGAGAGGGGTTGGACACTCTTCCACTCTGGAGTTGCCCCTGGTGAGAGGCGCCGAGCAGGAGTGGGCATACTGGTTGCCCCCCATCTTGGTGCCTGTACGTTGGGGTTCACCCCGGTGAACGAGAGGGTAGCCTCCCTTCGCCTACGTGTGGGGGGACGGGCTCTGACTGTTGTTTGTGCCTATGCACCAAACGGCAGCTCAGACTACCCACCCTTTTTGGAGTCCTTGGAGGGGGTATTGGAGAGTGCGCCTCCTGGGGACTCCCTTGTTCTACTGGGGGACTTCAACGCTCACGTGGGCAATGACAGTGAGACCTGGAGGGGTGTGGTTGGGAGGAACGGCCCCCCTGATCTGAACCAGAGTGGTGTTCTGTTATTGGACTTCTGTGCTCGTCATGGATTGTCCATAACGAACACCATGTTTAAGCATAAGGGTGTCCATATGTGCTCTTGGCACCAGGACACCCTAGGTCGCAGTTCGATGATCGACTTTGTTGTCGTCTCATCTGATCTGCGGCCGCATGTCTTGGACACTCGGGTGAGGAGAGGGGCGGAGCTGTCAACTGACCACTACCTGGTGGTGAGTTGGCTCCGATGGTGGGGGAGGATGCCGGTCAGACCTGGCAGACCCAAACGTATTGTGAGGGTCTGCTGGGAACGTCTGGCAGAGTCTCCCGTAAGACGGAGCTTTAACTCCCACCTCCGGGAGAGCTTTGAACACGTTCCAAGGGAGGCGGGGGACATGGAGTCCGAGTGGGCCGTGTTCCGCGCCTCTATTGTCGAGGCAGCTTATCGGAGCTGTGGCCGCAAGGTTGTTGGTGCCTGTCGTGGTGGCAACCCTCGAACCCGGTGGTGGACACCGGCAGTGAGGGATGCTGTCAGGCTGAAGAAGGAGTCCTATTGGGCCTTTTTGGCTTGTGGGACCCCGGAAGCAGCTGATAGGTACCGGCAGTCCAAGCGGCATGCGGCTCGGGTGGTTGCTGAGGCAAAAACTCGGGCGTGGGAGGAGTTCGGAGAGGCCATGGAGAATGACTTCCGTACGGCTTCGAGGCGATTCTGGTCCACCATCCGGCGTCTCAGGGGGGGAAAGAGGTACGCGACCAACACCATTTATGGTGGGGGTGGCGTGCTGCTGACCTCAACTCGGGATGTTGTGAGTCGGTGGGCGGAATACTTCGAAGACCTCCTCAATCCTACTGGCACGTCTTCCACTGAGGAAGCAGAGCCTGGGGACTTTGGGTCGGGTTCTCCGATCTCTGGTGCTGAGGTCGCCGAGGTGGTTAAAAAGCTCCGCGGTGGCAAGGCTCCGGGGGTGGATGAGATTCGCCCGGAGTTCCTTAGGGCTCTGGATGTTGTAGGGTTGTGTTGGCTTACGCGACTCTGCAATATCGCGTGGACATCGGGGGCAGTTCCCTTGGATTGGCAGACTGGGGTGGTGGTTCCCCTATTCAAAAAGGGGGACCGTAGGGTGTGTTCCAACTATAGGGGGATCACACTCTTAAGCCTCCCTGGTAAGGTCTATTCAGGGGTTCTGGAGAGGAGGGTCCGTCGGATAGTCGAACCTCGGATTCAGGAGGAGCAGTGTGGTTTTCGTCCTGGTCGTGGAACACTGGACCAGCTCTACACCCTCAGCAGGGTCCTGGAGGGTGCGTGGGAGTTTGCCCAACCAGTTTACATGTGCTTTGTGGACTTGGAGAAGGCATTCGACCGCGTCCCTCGGGGGGTTCTGTGGGGGGTACTCCGGGAGTATGGGGTACCAGGCCCTTTGATAAGGGCTGTTAGGTCCCTGTACGACCGGTGTCAGAGCTTGGTCCGCATTGCCGGCAGTAAGTCAGGCTCGTTTCCGGTGAGAGTTGGACTCCGCCAAGGTTGCCCTTTGTCACCGATTCTGTTCATAACTTTTATGGACAGAATTTCTAGGCGCAGCCAAGGTGTTGAGAGGATCCGTTTTGGTGGCCTTAGAATCGCTTCTCTGTTTTTTGCAGATGATGTGGTCCTACTGGCTTCATCAGTTCGTGATTTACAACTTTCACTGGAGCGGTTTGCAGCCGAGTGTGATGCGGCCGGGATGAGGATCAGTTCCTCCAAATCCGAGGCCATGGTCTTGAGCCGGAAAAGGGTAGCATGCCCTCTCCGGGTCGGGGAGGAGGTCCTGCCCCAAGTGGAGGAGTTTAAGTATCTCGGGATCTTGTTCACGAATGAGGGAAAACTGGAGCGTGAGATCGATAGGCGGATAGGTGCAGCGTCCGCAGTGAAGCGGGCGCTGTACCGGTCTGTCGTGGTGAAGAGAGAGCTGAGTCAAAAGGCAAAGCTCTCAATTTACCGATCGATCTACGTTCCCACCCTCATCTATGGTCATGAGCTTTGGGTTATGACCGAAAGAACAAGATCTCGGATACAAGCGGCTGAAATGAGTTTTCTCCGCAGGGTGGCTGGACTCTCCCTTAGAGATAGGGTGAGAAGCTCAGTCATCCGGGAGGGACTCGGAGTAGAGCCGCTGCTTCTCCACATCGAGAGGAGCCAGTTGAGGTGGCTCGGGCATCTGGTTAGGATGCCTCCTGGACGCCTCCCTGGTGAGGTGTTCCGGGCATGTCCCACCGGGAGGAGACCCAGAGGAAGACCCAGGACGCGCTGGAGGGACTATGTTTCTCGGCTGGTCTGGGAACGCCTTGGGATTCCCCCGGAGGAGCTGCTCCAAGTGGCTGGGGAGAGGGAAGTCTGGGCCTCCCTACTTAGGCTGCTACCCCCGCGACCCGACCCCGGATAAGCGGAAGAAGATGGATGGATGGATGGATGGATGATAAAAACATACTTCAAATACATATTGATCAATTCAAAGAATTCAGTTAATTTAGTTTTGTAACATCATCATTTAAATGTACATTGCTATACAGACCATGATAGGTGGAGAAATGGAAATAGGAATATATTTTGATAATAAATTATAGGCAAACATTTCTAAAAAGTTTATGTAAATCACTACAGTAATTAGTATACAAAGTTTTTGACATGTTAAAACCGTATTGAAGAATATAGTGCTGCTAATTTGCTGACACTATGATTATAACCTTCAAAAGACAATATTTTTATCAGTTTTTTAGAATAGTTTTAATTTTTGCTTAATCCATGTGACCATTCATTTGTTAAAAAAACTTTTAATATCAGGCAAAACATGGGTTACTATGTGGTCCTACTTATATTTTCAGTTTCTATTTTAATGATTCTTTTATTTGTAACAGAAGAGGTTTAACTTCTCATCCAAAAAGCATTCTCTATTCCAAGAGGGTGAGTGAGCAGGTTTAAAAAGCCTGAGATAACATCCAACATGCCTATGTAAATTTGCAAATCGCACCCCCCTCTTAACAGTAGGGGGTTTGCTGGTGAAGATTCTTAGTCATCCAGGACATGATAAAATCAGAACAAGCGCTCAATACAAAAACAAGTAGGGGGTTTCTTAAGGCCTTTGTTAGACTAATCCCAAGATGAGGCTCCTCTGAGGCCCCAGGGCAGGTTCCCATTGTCATTGTCACATTGTTCTATACACTCCCACAAGGGGCAACAGTGAGGTATACACAGATTTTATGGGGAGACGAGGGGAGAAGTCATACACATACACAAAAAAACCTATTTTGATGACTTTTTGGGACGTTTGAGATTTTTGGTTTAAAATGCATTTTGGAGCATGCTGAATGCGATTATATGGTTTTCTAATTGGGGACCGTGGTTTTGGTCCCCAATTGCCAAGGTGTCCCCAAATGACTGGTGTGTAAACGTGTTGAAGACCCCAAATGGGACATAATCAAACGCACACATACACACACACACACACACACATACACACACATACACACACACACACCTGTTTGGGTCAGAACCATCATGGACTCTTCAGAACTGGTGTCAGAAACATTCTGATGACTTTATTTTAATTAAACTGGCTGGACACCTGCTGAAATGTGTCACCTGTCCAGGTTCTGACCCGTTGGACTCGGTTTGGTTTTATTTACAGAAAGGGTTAATAAAACAGGAACAGAATCTTGTCCAGTTCAACCACTGGACAGAACCTCAGTTTGTCCACCTGTCCTCCCTCAGGTAAAATCACCTGAAAACATCACAGGAACCGGTTCTGGTTCTGAACCTAAATCGTCTTCTAAGTGAAGTAAAAGCGCTGAAAGGACTGCCTGGATTTGATGTGACAGACAAACACAAAGTGGTTCAGAAACTGCAAAAATTAATACAATTTGTACAAATAAAGTCCGTAAGTTTTCATCATCAAACATATTCCAGCTGTTCTGTGAGACGTTTACAGCACGGATCAAAACAGCATCATGAAGACCAAGGAGCACAGCAGACAGGTCAGGGAGAGCGACAGTGAGAAGTTTAAAACAGGGTTAGATTATAAGTCATCTGGAGATGGAAAGAACACTGCAGACCTACAGACATGTCCACCTGACAGGACGGAGTCAAGTCAACTTTATTTGTAGAGCACATTTAAAACAGAAACTGTTATCAAACAACAACAACGGGAGTAAAATTAATGGAAAAGTACGAAACACTGATGATAAGACTGAATAATTGAAAAAGCATTTAAAACGTAGAAGCACAGAACAAACAAAAAACACTAAATCAACTCACACTGTGTGAAATGTCTGTGAGAACAGATGTTTTTAGCAGAGATTTGAACAGATGTTGGGAGGTGGTCTGTCTCATGTTGGGGGCAGGTTGTTCCAGAGGTTGGGGCCCATGACTGAAAAAGCCCGATCTCCTCTGAGCTTCAGTTTTAGGAACAGTCAAAAGCAGCTGATCGGATGATCTCAGGGCCCGGGAGGGAGCGTATGGTTCCAGTAGCTCGGAGAGAAAAGGGGTGCGAGGCCATTTAGGCATTTGAAGGTCAACAGAAGAATCTTAAAGACTATTCTGGGCCGCACAGGGAGCCAGTGAAGGGAGGACAGAACTGGTGTGATGTGTTCGGACCTGCGAGTGACACGGACAGCATTAAACTGAGGAGCAGCTCAGGACAACTGTTAGACCACAAACTGACTCTATGGAACAGTGCACGTAGAAAACTATCACTGCAGCTCATCCCCACTGTGAAGCATGGTGGCGGCAGCATCATGCTTTATTCAGCTTCAGGATGCAGCTAAACACAGGACAGTCTTGTAACAGAGGCTGTAGAAGACGTGAGACTGGTGCGGAGTTTCACCTTCCAGCAGACCTACGATAGAGCGGGTCAGATCAGGCATGTCCACGTGTTGGACTGGTCCAGTAAAGGTCCAGAACCTGATTCCAAATGAGAGTCTGGTAAG
Organism: Garcialebias charrua; assembly: GCA_038048925.1. NCBI lineage: Eukaryota > Metazoa > Chordata > Actinopteri > Cyprinodontiformes > Rivulidae > Garcialebias > Garcialebias charrua. Next base: position 42,544 of record JBBPBX010014862.1, on the reverse strand, counting down.
ACTGGACCACTACAGATCATTGATCTGTGACCAATGATCATTATCATTGGTTGAACAAACAGTGAAATAAGGGGCAGATATAAGATTTCATCTTCTTTCTGTTCCTTTCATTTTATCCTACTTTTATTCTTGTATCTGATTAAACTGTTTTGTATTGTTCTTTTAAAATGAATGAATAAACATCAAATCAAATCATAGATGCTCTCCATTCAGTCTGACAGCTGGGTTACACAGAAGAATGGGACAAACTCTCACCCTGAAAGTATCTAAAGCTACCAGAGACCACCAGACCCAAAAGACCTGCAGCTAGAGTCCACAAAGTGTTGACTGCATGGGGGGTATATCAGTGAGCAGGTCTGTTACCACGGCAACAAAGTAAAACTCAACAACAGTTACTATGGCAATTTTTTTTACTAACTTTGAAAAAAGTGGATCAGAATCCAATAAAAAGACTTTACATTTTGATTCTGAGCAGCATCAACTGCTCTGCTTTGAAGTTTCATTGAATCTTTTTCATCAAACTAAATTTTAATATTTCATAAATAGATTCTCTTTGGCTGGACTTTGGTACAAAAACAAACCGAATCAAAACGAGAAGATCGTGAGATCGTAGGCTGATAAACTGATTGATTTGAAAATGTTTTCCTTTAGACAAAACCAAACCTGCGTCCACTGATCATGAAGACACACCAGCAGGTTTAGTTGTTTTACAGTTTTTAGATGTTGAATCTTAATCCATGGTGTCAGTTTGTTTTACATTTTGACACATAAAAGGTAGATGATGATGATTTGACAAGATTAGAAGAAAGTTTCTTTCGGCTGCTCTGTTCTTCAGGGGTCACCACAGTGAGCAAACTCAGCGTGACAACGTTGGCAGCACAATGGATCAGTGGTTAGCACTACTGACTCACAGCAAGAAGGTCCTGGGTTCAATCCCCGCTTGGACCTGGGTCTTTCTGTGTGGAGTTTGTATGTTCTCTCTGTGCATGCGTGGGTTTCCTCCCACAGATCAAAAACATGCATGTTAGTCTGCCTCCAGGCCCAGGCCTGCCTCGTAAAACAGATCTGTGACCTCAGTGGGATTTGCCTGCTTACATAAATAATCACATGAAAGATTTGGTTATTTGTTTTACTTCCTGACGTAACCTGGGCTCAAACCTGCATCCTCAGGATTACAAGACCACGGCCTGGTGAGTTGACTAGACTATTTTTCAGAATTATTTTAATATTAGGTGTAGAGGCAGGGCAGCTGACTAGGGACCCGAAAGACCCAGGTTCGAACCCCGGTCACTGCATACCTTGTGGTGTGTATGAGCAGCACACCTCATCCCCAAATTGCTCCCCGGGCGCTTTCTATAGCTGCCCACTGCCCCACCTGGTGGTGACTGGGTTAAATGCAGAGACAAATTTCGTCTTGTATGGAAACATACACAGATGACAAAAATGTGACATTATTATTATTATTATTATTAGGAGGTAGAACGTAGGGGTGCGAATCTCTCAGTGTCTGGAGAATCGATTCGATTCTGATTTTTGGTGTCACGATTCGATTCAAAATCGATTTTTCCATTCAGAAACGATTTTTGATTCAGAAGCGATTTTTGATTCAGAAACGATTTTTCTATTAAAATGGTCATAAATTCAGTTTCAGTTTTGTAACTGACCAGCTGAAAAGAATAAACAACAATATAAACAAATGGAACATTTATTTAAAACAATAATTTTAGGTTCCTTATTGTATCAAATTTTTTGCATCGTTTGATATTCATACCAAAAATAGGAACAAGTAATACAGGAATGTATTAAACTCTGTAACTTAAATAACCAGTAATTAGCTTTTTGCTCTGTCACTTATAGAAGATTGTTTGAACTTGTTTTGTTTTTAAAAAAAGGGGCAGATAAAATAAGATTTCTTCTTCTTTTTGCCACCTTTCATAAATTCTTTCATATACTATGAGATATGGTTTTATTTTCTTTATATTTTGGGTTTTAATGTAAAAAAAAAAAAAAAAGATAGATTTTGGGGCTTTTAGAATAGATTCTGAATCGCCAGGACTAAGAATCTAGATTCTTTCAAGAGCGGTTCACCCCACTGTGGAACGGTAGCTCCGCCCCGAAGACAAAATAAAAAAAATACAACAAAGTGGGAGTGTCAACAGACACGTCTAAAGGAGGGGGAGGCGGGTGGGGGTTGAGCGAGGAGGTGTGGCCAGGATGAAAGACTGTTATTGTTTCTGAATGTTAAAATTACATTAGTAATAAACAACCAGCAACAACAAATAATTATTATGTACTCACCCAATCTATCCAAAACAAAAGACGTTAAAAAAATATATACAAGATATGCCGTGACCAAGGATCGAACCTGGGTCTGTCGGACACCAAACCCGCTCCTACACCACTGCCTTATTGTGGCATTTATGCATTATTTGTCCATCGCACAATAAGAAAACAAATACATCCAAATAATTTCGATGTAGTGAAATGTATTCCTAAAATAAATAAGGTAAAATATACAAATAACTATTGCCATTCCAAAAACTATAATATGCTTCTTTGCAGTACTTTTCCGGCGTGCAATGTACCACTTGCATATAAGGTATGAACTGCAGCGAGGACCTTCTCATCTCTGCAGGGGATTGGCTCTGCTTGAACCACTTTTGTGACGACAGAGTAAGAAAACACGTCACAGTGCGAATCGTAGACCAATCAGAAAATTAAGGTGTAATTCACCAGTTCAACCCATAGGACTACCGTAAACACGTTTTTAGACCAAATATTGCCGATTTAAACAAATACGCACAAATATATGAAAACTAACACAGACATAGTGCTATAAAACATTTTAAACACATTCTAGGGAGTTTATCAGCTAAAAAAAGTTAATTTCGGGGTGAGTTACACTTTAAAAAATCTATATTTTTTTTCCTGCACCCCTAGTAGAACGCCTCATTGTCGAGGAGTTTAAATGTAGCCGTTGGTTATAAACCGTGAACACCAGCTGTGGGTAATGTTACTTTAAGCTGTTGCCATTGATTGTGACGAACAAATAAAACGTGTGTTTCTGTGCTGGTCCGTTGTGTTGTGCTGACTCAGCAGCAGCAGCTCGTTGTGTTGTGCTGACTCAGCAGCAGCAGCTCGTTGTGTTGTGCTGACTCAGCAGCAGCAGCTCGTTGTGTTGTGCTGACTCAGCAGCAGCAGCTCGTCGTGTTGTGCTGACTCAGCAGCAGCAGCTCGTTGTGTTGTGCTGACTCAGCAGCAGCAGCTCGTCGTGTTGTGCTGACTCAGCAGCAGCAGCTCGTTGTGTTGTGCTGACTCAGCAGCAGCAGCTCGTCGTGTTGTGCTGACTCAGCAGCAGCAGCTCGTTGTGTTGTGCTGACTCAGCAGCAGCAGCTCGTTGTGTTGTGCTGACTCAGCAGCAGCAGCTCGTTGTGTTGTGCTGACTCAGCAGCAGCAGCTCGTTGTGTTGTGCTGACTCAGCAGCAGCAGCTCGTTGTGTTGTGCTGACTCAGCAGCAGCAGCTCGTTGTGTTGTGCTGACTCAGCAGCAGCAGCTCGTTGTGCTGTGCTGACTCAGCAGCAGCAGCTCGTTGTGCTGTGCTGACTCAGCAGCAGCAGCTCGTTGTGTTGTGCTGACTCAGCAGCAGCAGCTCGTTGTGTTGTGCTGACTCAGCAGCAGCAGCTCGTTGTGTTGTGCTGACTCAGCAGCAGCAGCTCGTTGTGTTGTGCTGACTCAGCAGCAGCAGCTCGTTGTGCTGTGCTGACTCAGCAGCAGCAGCTCGTTGTGCTGTGCTGACTCAGCAGCAGCAGCTCGTTGTGCTGTGCTGACTCAGCAGCAGCAGCTCGTTGTGTTGTGCTGACTCAGCAGCTGGGTCAGTGTGAACCCGGCTGGTTTACCTCTGTCCGACAGTGACCTCAGAGGCTGATTAACGTCTCAAACTGTCCCACGGGAGCTCTGTGGACCAGCTGGTTCCTAATCTGACAACACTACCCCCATATGTTCCGCTCGACCTCAGTCACATCCAACCTGATCCAAGTTCAGGTTCTGCTGAGAGAACCAGGGCTGGATGGACAAAAAGTCACGACGGGCAGCGGCCCTGATACTGACCCAGTTATTATCGGTCCAAAACTTGTCACGTCTCAACAGTTTGCAGCTTAATCTGAAAAAAAAAAAACTGGACCAGAGGAGGACAAACACAGTTTTAGGATCTGAGTCAAAAGTCCATCAAAGCCTTGGACGAGGACCAGAGAGATCCATCCCCGCTCAGCTGATCATCGATCAGACGCTGACCTCACGTTCTTTCAGCTAAAATTCAGTTTTCTGACAAACCGTATGATACAAGGTCCAACAAACTAATAACTCGTCCGTTGTTTGGAGACACTCGTCAACGTCACCACAATAATCAGGGGATGGTTGAGTCTCAGGAGAACCCCAGAAACTGATCCATGACCAGAACGTTGCTTCTAACGTTGAAAAGGCCTTCACTGGTTTGTTTGATGGTTTTTAAAGTTGTTTTAGTTTCAGTTTTCTGTACAAAACAAAAACTTTTTGTGTAAAAAGTTTCCGTAAGGCCAGTCTGATCAGTCCGGTCAACCTCTGGTCAAGAACTTTGACCTTCTTAGGACGGAGATCCACATCCTCGTGAAACCAGAACCAGATTTAAATGTTCCTTTTGGGTCAGCTCATCCATTTAACCCGTTTATTTCATCATTTACCGTTTTATCATGGGTCAAACTCATTCGGTTGTTTGTTCGTTGTTTTGCCTCGGTTGTATTTACCCGCTTCGGATGTCATCAACCATTAAATGGCCCTTATTATTTATTATCCCCGCTGTCAGATTGCCCCTCCTGTACCTCCTAGGAGGTTTAAAGGTTGTCACAGTTACAAGCGATGACAGCAGGCTCCGTCTTTAGCTACGTGGTTAGGTTTAGGGTCTTGGTTTAGGCACAAGGGTAAGGGGGTTAGGTTTAGGGTTGGTCCTCTGGGTCAGGTTTAAGGTTAGGTTTAGGAAAACGGTTACATAAGCTGAAAAAAAACAAAAACACTTCCGGGTTTACAGAAACACGCTGCCTCCTCACAGCGATAAAAACGCAGATAACGTTTTTCAAACATGCTAGGAGGTAGATTGGACAGTTTCGCTGATACATATGGGGATGATAACAGTTGATAGCGCCCATTGTATGGACTGACAACATCCAAACTCGCTGTCAGGAGCCTTTTTTATCGGGATGAGGTCAAAGGTCAGAGTTTAAAACCTTCCTCTGGAAATGTTCATGCACAAAATCTGAAAGGAACAAAAAGTTGTCGTGTTGGTTTATGGAGGAAGGACCAGGTCCTTATCTCTCATGATGGATCTCACAGTGTGGTCTCTGCATCTTCTCCAGAACACCAACGGACCCCCGGACCTGATGCTGGACCCTCGGACAGTGTACGTCTGTTTGGACGAGGGGGTCCACAAGCGTCCGGCAGGGACCCAGCCGCCGCTGCTGCAGGGACAACTGAAGAAGGTGGACAACAACCTGATGGAGGCCCAGAGGTTCTCCTCGTTACCACGAAGACCAGCGGTCAACATGGAGTTCAACGACGTCTCGTACTCGGTCAGAGAGGGACCCTGGTGGAGGAGGAAAGGTAAGGTGAGGGTTCTGACCCGACTGCAGGTTCAGCCCTTTAGCAGAACATCACCTGACACATGAAGTCCAACAGTTTCAGACAGAACGTTCTGGGTTTAAAGAGCAGAGTCAAAAGAAACAGTCCAGAGTCAGGCTGAGTATACTGGTCCCAGTAGAACCAGTGTAGGGGTCAAGGGTCAGTGTGAATCTGGTCTTACTGGTGTTGAAGGAGTTCTCCAGATGTTCTAACTCTGACAGACTTTGGTACCTTGATCCACCATCATGGAACCACTGATCAGAACAGTCTGGACTGTTAGAACCAGAACCACAGAGTTCCTGAGGAACTTGTTCAGGTTGTTCTCATTCTGCTGCGGTTCTGATGGACTGGACCGAGCCTGGATCAGAACAGGAGTGATGAGGGAGCTCCATCTGGTTAGTTCTTCTTTCAGTCTCACTCTGTTTGTGTGTTCCTGCTGGATTATCAGCTGTAATCTGTTAATCTGACTCTGTTTCCTGCTGGAAATAGCTGCAGCTCAGATTAAAAAAGATGTTAACAGTTGAAACAGATTCACTGAAAACAACAACAACAACAACAACAACAACAACAACAACAACAACATCAACAACAAAACTTACTAAAAACAAACCAATACTGAGTCTGCAGCTGTCTGTCTGTGGTAGAGATGCATCAATCCCCATTTTTGCACTTCTGATCCAGTCCCACTGCCTGAATTCAGATATCTGCCAGTACTGATCTCTGCTGATACCTGATCTCTGTTTGCTTTAGTAATATTATCATTATTGTTGATTTATATGAGGCTGTAATGAACGCTTCTACAAGTTTGCATGTTTGTCCTAAAAGGCAACTTGAGGTCAGCATAAGGTCAGAAGTAAAAAAAAAAACAAACAAAAAAAATTCAAAGGTTTCTATCTGTCAGTATTTTTTAAATCTAAGATACACATCAACTTCTCTCCAAATAAAATACCAAGAGCTGCTTCATCTGATCAGCACAAACTAAGTGAATGTGAAGTTCTTCGTTTTCTACAACTGATAACGTTTGCTCATCGAGGACGATGAACTGAAGCAACTTCTCAGTATTCCCTTCATCTTTCACGTTGTCTGGTGGAAGTTTATTTTTGGAACGACTCCAGACGTGATTCCTGTCGGCTACTTTCGTCTTTCTGCCCCGTGGCTAAAAAAAATATGTGCTAATTCATTCATTTCAATTAAATTCAAATTCAAAAGAACTTTATTAATCCCAAAGAGAAATTAAGTGTCGTCATAGCTCATCATTCAAGAGTTAGATGCTGATAGCTGTGGGCAGGAAGGATCTCCTGCAGCGAATCTGAAGAATCTGGTCACAAATATCGATCCGTCCACCAGGATCCAGTGTGCTGTCAGATCCAGCGTGCTGTCAGATCCAGCGTGCTGTCAGGTCCAGTGTGCTGTCAGATCCAGTGTGCTGTCAGATCCAGCGTGCTGTCAGATCCAGTGTGCTGTCAGGTCCAGCGTGCTGTCAGATCCAGTGTGCTGTCAGATCCAGCGTGCTGTCAGATCCAGCGTGCTGTCAGATCCAGTGTGCTGTCAGATCCAGTGTGCTGTCAGATCCAGCGTGCTGTCAGATCCAGTGTGCTGTCAGATCCAGCGTGCTGTCAGATCCAGTGTGCTGTCAGATCCAGCGTGCTGTCAGATCCAGCGTGCTGTCAGATCCAGTGTGCTGTCAGATCCAGTGTGCTGTCAGATCCAGCGTGCTGTCAGATCCAGTGTGCTGTCAGATCCAGTGTGCTGTCAGATCCAGCGTGCTGTCAGATCCAGCGTGCTGTCAGATCCAGTGTGCTGTCAGATCCAGTGTGCTGTCAGATCCAGCGTGCTGTCAGATCCGTGCTGTCAGATCCAGTGTGCTGTCAGATCCAGTGTGCTGTCAGATCCAGTGTGCTGTCAGATCCAGTGTGCTGTCAGATCCAGCGTGCTGTCAGATCCAGCGTGCTGTCAGATCCAGCGTGCTGTCAGATCCAGCGTGCTGTCAGATCCAGTGTGCTGTCAGATCCAGCGTGCTGTCAGATCCAGCGTGCTGTCAGATCCAGTGTGCTGTCAGATCCAGCGTGCTGTCAGATCCAGCGTGCTGTCAGATCCAGCGTGCTGTCAGATCCAGCGTGCTGTCAGATCCAGCGTGCTGTCAGATCCAGCGTGCTGTCAGATCCAGCGTGCTGTCAGATCCAGCGTGCTGTCAGATCCAGCGTGCTGTCAGATCCAGCGTGCTGTCAGATCCAGCGTGCTGTCAGATCCAGCGTGCTGTCAGATCCAGCGTGCTGTCAGATCCAGCGTGCTGTCAGATCCAGCGTGCTGTCAGATCCAGCGTGCTGTCAGATCCAGCGTGCTGTCAGATCCAGCGTGCTGTCAGATCCAGCGTGCTGTCAGATCCAGCGTGCTGTCAGATCCAGCGTGCTGTCAGATCCAGCGTGCTGTCAGATCCAGCGTGCTGTCAGATCCAGCGTGCTGTCAGATCCAGCGTGCTGTCAGATCCAGCGTGCTGTCAGATCCAGCGTGCTGTCAGATCCAGCGTGCTGTCAGATCCAGTGTGCTGTCAGATCCAGCGTGCTGTCAGATCCAGCGTGCTGTCAGATCCAGCGTGCTGTCAGATCCAGCGTGCTGTCAGATCCAGCGTGCTGTCAGATCCAGCGTGCTGTCAGATCCAGCGTGCTGTCAGATCCAGCGTGCTGTCAGATCCAGTGTGCTGTCAGATCCAGCGTGCTGTCAGATCCAGCGTGCTGTCAGATCCAGCGTGCTGTCAGATCCAGGTGCTGTCAGATCCAGCGTGCTGTCAGATCCAGCGTGCTGTCAGATCCAGTGTGCTGTCAGATCCAGCGTGCTGTCAGATCCAGCGTGCTGTCAGATCCAGCGTGCTGTCAGATCCAGCGTGCTGTCAGATCCAGCGTGCTGTCAGATCCAGTGTGCTGTCAGATCCAGTGTGCTGTCAGATCCAGCGTGCTGTCAGATCCAGCGTGCTGTCAGATCCAGCGTGCTGTCAGATCCAGTGTGCTGTCAGATCCAGTGTGCTGTCAGATCCAGCGTGCTGTCAGATCCAGCGTGCTGTCAGATCCAGTGTGCTGTCAGATCCAGCGTGCTGTCAGATCCAGCGTGCTGTCAGATCCAGTGTGCTGTCAGATCCAGTGTGCTGTCAGATCCAGCGTGCTGTCAGATCCAGCGTGCTGTCAGATCCAGTGTGCTGTCAGATCCAGTGTGCTGTCAGATCCAGCGTGCTGTCAGATCCAGCGTGCTGTCAGATCCAGTGTGCTGTCAGATCCAGCGTGCTGTCAGATCCAGCGTGCTGTCAGATCCAGCGTGCTGTCAGATCCAGTGTGCTGTCAGATCCAGCGTGCTGTCAGATCCAGCGTGCTGTCAGATCCAGCGTGCTGTCAGATCCAGTGTGCTGTCAGATCCAGTGTGCTGTCAGATCCAGCGTGCTGTCAGATCCAGGTGCTGTCAGATCCAGCGTGCTGTCAGATCCAGTGTGCTGTCAGATCCAGCGTGCTGTCAGATCCAGCGTGCTGTCAGATCCAGCGTGCTGTCAGATCCAGCGTGCTGTCAGATCCAGCGTGCTGTCAGATCCAGCGTGCTGTCAGATCCAGCGTGCTGTCAGATCCAGTGTGCTGTCAGATCCAGCGTGCTGTCAGATCCAGCGTGCTGTCAGATCCAGTGTGCTGTCAGATCCAGTGTGCTGTCAGATCCAGCGTGCTGTCAGATCCAGCGTGCTGTCAGATCCAGCGTGCTGTCAGATCCAGCGTGCTGTCAGATCCAGCGTGCTGTCAGATCCAGCGTGCTGTCAGATCCAGCGTGCTGTCAGATCCAGTGTGCTGTCAGATCCAGTGTGCTGTCAGATCCAGCGTGCTGTCAGATCCAGTGTGCTGTCAGATCCAGCGTGCTGTCAGATCCAGTGTGCTGTCAGATCCAGCGTGCTGTCAGATCCAGTGTGCTGTCAGGTCCAGCTGCTGTCAGATCCGGTGTGCTGTCAGATCCAGTGTGCTGTCAGATCCAGCGTGCTGTCAGATCCAGTGTGCTGTCAGATCCAGCGTGCTGTCAGATCCAGTGTGCTGTCAGATCCAGTGTGCTGTCAGATCCAGCGTGCTGTCAGATCCAGCGTGCTGTCAGATCCAGCGTGCTGTCAGATCCAGCGTGCTGTCAGATCCAGCGTGCTGTCAGATCCAGTGTGCTGTCAGATCCAGTGTGCTGTCAGATCCAGTGTGCTGTCAGATCCAGCGTGCTGTCAGATCCAGTGTGCTGTCAGATCCAGCGTGCTGTCAGATCCAGCGTGCTGTCAGATCCAGCGTGCTGTCAGATCCAGTGTGCTGTCAGATCCAGCGTGCTGTCAGATCCAGCGTGCTGTCAGATCCAGCGTGCTGTCAGATCCAGCGTGCTGTCAGATCCAGCGTGCTGTCAGATCCAGCGTGCTGTCAGATCCAGCGTGCTGTCAGATCCAGCGTGCTGTCAGATCCAGCGTGCTGTCAGATCCAGCGTGCTGTCAGATCCAGCGTGCTGTCAGATCCAGCGTGCTGTCAGATCCAGTGTGCTGTCAGATCCAGCGTGCTGTCAGATCCAGCGTGCTGTCAGATCCAGCGTGCTGTCAGATCCAGCGTGCTGTCAGATCCAGCGTGCTGTCAGATCCAGCGTGCTGTCAGATCCAGCGTGCTGTCAGATCCAGTGTGCTGTCAGATCCAGCGTGCTGTCAGATCCAGCGTGCTGTCAGATCCAGCTGTGCTGTCAGATCCAGCGTGCTGTCAGATCCAGTGTGCTGTCAGATCCAGCGTGCTGTCAGATCCAGTGTGCTGTCAGATCCAGCGTGCTGTCAGATCCAGCGTGCTGTCAGATCCAGTGTGCTGTCAGATCCAGCGTGCTGTCAGATCCAGTGTGCTGTCAGATCCGGCTTGCTGTCAGATCCAGCGTGCTGTCAGATCCGTTGGGCCTCTCGGTCCTGGGCAGCAGAACTGCCCACAGGCCGGGCAGCGTTCCTCCCTGAGCGACGGTCACTGCTCCCAGCAGTCTGGAGAACCCTCTTTGCCACAGACAGACAGCTGAAGGTGCCGGGGGATGAGCCCGGTTCTCCCGTTGTCATGAGCTGCGTTTCCCACCAGCTCCAGGATCTTGGCGGTCACGTACTCGAGCACCATTGACAGGTTGATGGGAATTCATCCACAATGTCTCGTTTGGGATTTGGGGCTGAGGTGTTTGAGCTTTTGAGATGTTAATCAGCTGCTCCAGGTTGTTAAACAACACCTTGTTGCCGTGGTTACGCATCATAACAAATGTCCAAAAGTAAAAAGCTTTCAGTAAAAATCCTTCCAGGGGCACAGCATCAGATACCAGAGGAAATAATCATCCTAAAAAGTGATTACTTCTTGGTCTGCTGCCCTCATACATCTCCTCCTACATGTCTTTGTGTGAGTGCAGCTACAGCGTGCACTCTCAGGACATGATTACCTGCAGTGTTCCGTCAGTGAGGACTGAACTTGGAAAAAGGGCCTTCTCCTACTCTGCTCCTGCTTCATGGAATATCTTACAAAAAGATCTGAAGCTCTCGACCTTGACCTCTCTGGATGGTTTTCAGAATCTGTTGGAATCCTGGCAAGAACCAATGCAGATTTGTTCCTGTTACTGATTTTCTACATCTACCTTGTGGTGTTTTGATACTTTATTTTGTTTTAATTTTTTTTTTTTAAATCAGTATTTCTCTCTTATGTTTGTCTATTGTTGACTGTTTAAGGAAATTCTACTATTGCTGTTCATCATTCTTTAGTTTGTAGCAGGTCGCTCTTGTAAATGAGTCTTCGAGGCTCAATGAGATTTACCTGACGAAATAAAGGTTGAATGAATGAATTTAAATCCAGAAAAAAGGAGGAATTAAAGTTTTAAAAAGCAATAACTCAGAATGAAAGTAACAGAGCTGATCTAACATGCAGCCACCCCGAGCGGCGAAACTCTACAAGTGGCTGAGTTAGATCATATTTGTCAACCAAAGGCTTGGGAGCCAAATGGGCCCTCGTTGACATCTTATCTGGCCCCCAAGATGATGGGTGAAACATAAAATTAGGCATGGGGCCGATCCGGTATCGATACCAGCATAATTTATGTATAGGATTTTTCCGATCCAACCCGCAGAGATTTATGAGCCGTGATGCATGTCTGTGTCTCCAAGTAAAACGTCTCCACATGTGATTCCCTGCCAGCTGCTCTGCACGTTGTCTTCAAACCATGGAATGGATTTCCTGAATGGAGGCGTGTCTCATGAGACCAGAGCAGGGGTCACCAACAAGGTGCCCGCGGGCATCCGGGTGCCCCCAAGGACCATTTGAGGTGCCCTCGGACCCGTTCTAAAAATAGCACAACTCACTACTAAGCTGCATTTAAATTTTGATTTTATTCAGTTGTTATTCTTTTTTTGTATTTATATATATTTTAAAATGTCTATCTTAAAAATATGTTCTTAAAAATATGTTTATTATTTAAATTAAAAAATCAATTTACGCTTTATTATTTCCGAAGAGTTTATCAGACTGGTGCCCTTTGTATGACTCCGTACCCACGAAGTAGCCCTGTTTCTAAAAGGTTGGTGACCCCTAGACCAGAGTAATAAGACCCGCCTCACATTCAGGAAATCCATTTCATAGTTTGCAGCCAGATACTGTACAACGTGCAGTAGCACTGTGGCTAACCAACTTTTCATCGTAACATGTCCGCTGTGTGGAAGTATTTTACACTAAACACCACAAGACAGCAACATGCAATGTCTGCAGAGTCATAGCACCACATTAAACTGCGGTCAAGTTAGTTTTACGTTGGACATTCAAGCTCTGGGGCTTCAGCGGGGTGCTACTCTCGCTGAACCCGCAACCGGCAGCCCGACCACGGCCAGCCACGTCCAAGCTGCCACGCTCAGTCTGCCCGTCTCAGAGGAGGGGCAGACTGAGAGCGGCTGACCGAAATCACACTGCCCATCCTGGACTGAACAAGAAGAACACACAGCTGAAGCCCCGGAGCTCAACTGTTCACTGAGAAGTTGTTAAACTTCATCGTAATTAATGACCAACCGCTATCAGCTGTAGAAAATGGATTTCACAGCTTGATACTTGCAGCCAATATATAGATTACCCTCCAGGAGATATTTATCAGTACAACAGTAGACAATCATAAAAA
>JBBPBX010014862.1:0-28540 GCA_038048925.1 Garcialebias charrua | reverse complement strand
AAAATACTAAAAACAGGAACATGTCTGTGTTGGTTTATGCCATGAACTTAGCAGATGTAAAGCTATTTAATATTTATTTAATTAATTTTTTCATTCATTTAAAAGAGACAAAAATAAAAAAAATTTCATCAAAAAGAAAACATTAAATGAAAAGATTGCAGAAAGAAGAAACAAAAATTTTATATCACCCCCTTATTTAAAAGAACATTAAAAAATAACTTTAAACAAACAACCACTTAAATTAATCACTTTAATATCCACTTTAAAGCTAGGAATAAAATAATACATGTTTTGTGCTAACAGAATTTAATCATAACTTTGAAACTTATCCAACATTAATAAAACTTACCTCAAGTTGCCTTTTTGGACATGCATGCATATGTGTACACATTGTACTTGAGAGGAGATTATTACAGCCTCATATAATATCAATGATGATGATAATATCGGAACTGGATCGGTATCGTCCAATATCCAGATTTAATTATTGGATCGTATTGGAAGTAAAAAAAAAGAAAAAAGAAGTGGATCAGTGCATCCCTACGTAAAATACTTCTATCACTTCAACTTTTTCAGTAATCTTTGATTATGATGTCAAAAGCACAACAGAGAACATCAAATGAGACAAATCAAACTCTTGTTGAGGAACATGCCACCAAGAGAAGATGTTGGAAATTTGATGTAGATTCTGAAAACGGCCCTTCGTTTGACAAAGGTTTTAATTTAGGTCCTTTAGTAAGTGAGTGCGACACCCCTGAGTTAGATTAATTAGATCATTTTGATGTGGTGCTTTTTCAAATGTTTAAGTTTGTTGGTCGAGACGGAATTTCTGCCTCTCGGTACTACGGCTGTGCGAACATCACACGTTGCCGTCTCTCTTTGCCGTGTTTCTAGTGTCCAATATTTCTACACAGTGGACATGTGATGAAGTTGGTTGGCCACAGTGGTCGCCTGCGAGCTGGCTGCAAACTGTGGAACAGATTTTGTGAATGGAGGCGTGTCTCATTACTCCACGTCTCATGAGACACGCCTCCGTTCAGGAAGTCCGTTCCACAGTTTGCAGCCAGCTTGCAGCGCAGCCGGCAGGCGGAGTCACTTCAGCAAAGATTAAAGCACAGATGTGGCTCATGGATCGCAAAACTCTGATCCATGAATGATGATGTTAATGGAACCCAATACTGATACTAAGGATGAACCGATCCACATTTCCTACTTCCGATCTGATACCGATACTTAAATCTGTGTATCGACCGATACCAATACTTTCCAATCCGATACAGTTCAGGTATATGAGGCTGTAACAATGAATTTTTTAAACTGAGACTACTGTCTTAACATTGTGTGAGTTAAACCCAATGAAGACACTCTGGACCTCACAACAGGAAACCCAAACTTTAACAGCACACAAGAGGCAGGTCTATATCACAGACATCCTTCTCACTCATGGTGCAGCTGGAAAACTAAAATACCGCTAAGCATTATGGGAAAGACAACAAAATCCACTCCTGTAGTGGTTAAGGGGAGTGGACTGTGTTGTCTTTCCCATAATGCTTAGTGGTTTTTCAGTTTTCCAGCTGAACCATGAGTGAGAAGGACATCTGTGATATAGACCTGCCTCTTGTGTGCTATTAAAGTTTGGGTGTTTCCTGTTGTGAGGCTCAGAGTGTCTTCATTGGGTTTAACTCACACAATGTTAAGACGGCAGTCACAGAATGTGATGGAACACAAGTGCTCTTTGAAGCCGGATCGGAAATATTGGCCGGTTGGATCGGAAAATCCGATACTTTTTTCATTCAACCTTTATTTAGTCAGTTACTTAAATGATGCTGGTATCGGATACTGGATCGGATCGGCCCCATCCTTGCGGCTGATCATTTGCAGATGGCCGCCTGTTATTGATCAAACTGACCTGTTTGAGTCAGATTGAAATCTGAAAGTTGGGCTCAACAGATTCAGTTTGATTATGAACAAACCCAAACGTTCCCCGTCGTGGAGAATAAAGAACGGTTTTGTTCTCGTTTCCTTTCAAACAGATAAAGAAGCTGAACAGAAAACTGTGGATCCAGTTTCAGTCTTTCAGGTGAAACAAAAACACAAAGAACAGACGGCTCTGCAGGAACAAAAGAGTCCGGATCTGAGCGGAGATACGTCGGACCCGGACTCTGCGACAAGAATCGGACCTGAAGACCGTTTTCAGAGGAGATACCTGCGTCACGACGAAATCTGAATCTGATTTATTCTGGGAGGAACAGACTTTCAGCTTTTATTAAACACAGGTTCAGCTTTAACAGTTCTGAGCTGTTCCTCAGGTTTAATTAAATAAATAAAAATAACTTTGACCCGTTTAAAGTCACATCTGTCTTTATTCACTGAGTCCAACTAATTAAAACTTTAATGTCTTTTATGAGCTCCTGTCAGAATTTATTTTTATTTTCTCACTGCAGATTTTGTTTTAATTATTTCACTAACATTTCAAAAAGAGAGTAAAACTTTCAGAAACGAGACCAAAGACACAACGTGAGTCAGTTCGTCGGACCGTTCGTTCTCTTCCCGTCAGGTTTGATGTGTGTGCATCCAATTCAAGATGGCCGCCAGAGCCAGCGATCATTAGCAAACATGGAAACAGATAAAAGTCAGAGTTCAGTGAGTTAAGATTTGAACTGAGAGTAGCTGAGAGTCATCGTAACGCTCCCTCTGAGGGCTCAGACCAGACAGAGTTCTGTGTGCGGTTCTGACCCGGGATGTTTGGACCGGGACTCCAGCAGCAGCCTGACTTTGTTCTGGTTGTGTAACCAGAACCCGTCCATGAGCGAACTGAAGCAGCAGTTTGTTCTGCTTCAGAGGTTTCGTGGGAACATTCCTCACCTGTTCAGGTGTGATTCACACTTTACGCTGCAGAACGTTCTTTACCCACAATGCATTTCTCAGAAAGGCTGAAGTCTTTGTTGCCTCTTGTTTGCTTTATTGGACAAAGCACACCTGAAATAAAGTGTTTTTCTTTGGTTTCTCTGGATCAGGTGACCTGAGCTGACCAATCAGAGCGAAGCCTCCAGTTTCTCATTTGATCTGATCCAACTTTGTGAAACTTTGAGTTCCTTTGGCGTCGACAGAATCTGAACTCATTTAGATACAAACACCAGAAAAATGCTTTTTATTCACGAAATCAGTCACAGATGTTAATTATCATGTTTCAGACTCTCTGGATAAAAAATGTCTAGTTGTTGACATTTTTTTTTCCATATTTGAAAAGCAATGACTCAGCAGATTTTGGGTTTTCCAATTCTCCTTCTCTGTTTCTATCATGGCCACCGCCAAAGATCCTTCCTGTCGACCGTAGTGCAACTCATTTGTGCAGACAGTTTTTATTCATAAACAACAGCGATCCGTGCGACCCGGAGGTAGCTACACCATGGCTCGTGCTTCTGCAACAGAAGGGGAGCTTTGATGTTCACATCTGTATTACAGACTGTAGGCTACTACAGAACCTACTACAGATCATACTACAGACTGTACTACATACACTGCTACAGAGTGTACTACAGACAGTACTACAGCCAGTACTACAGACTGTATTACAGACACTACTACAGACAGTACTACAGACAGTACTACATACACTGCTACAGACACTACTACAGACTGTACTACAGACAGTACTACAGACACTACTACATACACTACTACAGAGTGTACTACAGACAGTACTACAGCCAGTACTACAGACTGTATTACAGACACTACTACAGACAGTACTACAGACAGTACTACAGCCAGTACTACAGACTGTATTACAGACACTACTACAGACAGTACTACAGACCATACTACAGACTGTACTACAGACACTACGACAGACACTACTGCAGACTGTACTACATACACTGCTACAGACACTACTACAGACTGTACTACAGACACTACGACAGACACTACTGCAGACTGTACTACATACACTGCTACAGACACTACTACAGACTGTACTACAGACAGTACTACAGACACTACTACATACACTACTACAGAGTGTACTACAGACAGTACTACAGCCAGTACTACAGACTGTATTACAGACACTACTACAGACAGTACTACAGACCATACTACAGACTGTACTACAGACACTACGACAGACACTACTGCAGACTGTACTACATACACTGCTACAGACACTACTACAGACTGTACTACAGACACTACGACAGACACTACTGCAGACTGTACTAGACACTACTACAGACACTACTACAGACACTACTACAGAGTGTACTACAGACAGTACTACAGCCAGTACTACAGACTGTATTACAGACACTACTACAGACTGTACTACAGACACTACGACAGACACTACTGCAGACTGTACTAGACACTACTACAGACACTACTACAGACACTACTACAGAGTGTACTACAGACACTACTACAGACAGTACTACAGACCATACTACAGACTGTACTACAGACACTACGACAGACACTACTGCAGACTGTACTACAGACAGCACTCCAGACACTACTACAGACTGTACTACATACACTGCTACAGACACTACTACAGACTGTACTACAGACACTACGACAGACACTACTGCAGACTGTACTAGACACTACTACAGCCACTACTACAGACACTACTACAGAGTGTACTACAGACAGTACTACAGCCAGTACTACAGACTGTATTACAGACACTACTACAGACAGTACTACAGACCATACTACAGACTGTACTACAGACACTACTACAGACCGTACTACAGACAGCACTCCAGACACTACTACAGACTGTACTACATACACTGCTACAGACACTACTACAGACTGTACTACAGACACTACGACAGACACTACTGCAGACTGTACTAGACACTACTACAGACACTACTACAGACACTACTACAGAGTGTACTACAGACAGTACTACAGCCAGTACTACAGACTGTATTACAGACACTACTACAGACAGTACTACAGACCATACTACAGACTGTACTACAGACACTACTACAGACCATACTACAGACCGTACTACAGACTGTACTACAGACTGTACTACAGACTGCACTACCCTTCAGAATAAGAGTCTGGCTCTGTCACAGCTCAGATTATTAGAGGAAGTTTAAACATTTGAGGCAGGAGCTGCTGTGGAGCCCTTCAATATTTTGTCTTTTTAAGTATTTTCAACATTCCATCCTTTGTCTTCCGCTTATTCGAGGTCGGGTCGCGGGGGTAGTAGCCTAATGGTGTGGTTACACCGAACAGCTTTTCAACCTCCAAAAAGCTCCTCACGCACGCAAGTGGACGCACTTGTGAATGCAGAGTGTCCAAACCTGAATGCCAGAACGCGAAACAGCTGCTGGGTGTGTGGGAGGAGCTTACCGGTATACAGAGTCCTCACTGCACTCCGCCAGGCGAGGAGCTTTTTATTTCCGTCTCTGTCGAGCAGACTTGACTGGTCGTGAAGGAATTGTCGCGAACACACAGCTACAATGAGTTTCTCTTCCATAGTCCACGACCTCGCGGGTCTTTTCTTTTTTTTTCCGACAAACAATACGTCACATAGTGCGCGCGCACCCTCGTTTCCGCGTCACATAGGGACTCTCCCCCTGCCCCCTCTCTTCTCCCCCGACTCTCCCTGATTGGTTGACACACCAACCAATCAGGTAGAGTTGAGCGGCGTTTGAAAGTTTGAACCGCGAAATCTTCAGCATGTTGAATGCTCGGTTTGGAGGCTGAAGCCGGTTCACGTGCACGTAAAAACGCTTCCCAGCACGCTCAACACGCACGCGACCTGACGCCAGATGCCACGACGTGGCTGGAAGCGCGTCCCCCATTGACTTTACATGTAAACTGGACGCTCTTGCTGCCAAAACGCTGTTCGGTGTGACTACACCATAAGTAGGGAGGCCCAGACTTCCCTCTCCCCAGCCACTTGGAGCAGCTCCTCTGGGGGAATCCCAAGGCGTTCCCAGGCCAGCCGAGAAACATAGTCCCTCCAGCGTGTCCTGGGTCTTCCTCTGGGTCTCCTCCTGGTGGGACATGCCCGGAACACCTCACCAGGGAGGCGTCCAGGAGGCATCCTAACCAGATGCCCGAGCCACCTCAACTGGCTCCTCTCGATGTGGAGAAGCAGCGGCTCTACCCTGAGTCCCTCCCGGATGACTGAGCTTCTCACCCTATCTCTGAAGGTTGGTTTATACTTCTTGTCACACGTCTTTTACCCCCCGTTGAGTGAAAAAAGTTGCACAACTTCCGTCTGCACTCCCACTGCGATCCCCCGGTGACAGCTTGTCTTGTACAAGGCCCCCAGTCAGAACTCCGAGACGCAGATGATGCGGCTCGGAGCGTGTGATTGGTTCAAAGTTTGTGGGCGTTTTTTGTTTGCGCCTTTCAGCGCGAGCTGAATTTCATTAAAATATAACTACAGACACGCCAAAAAAAACCTGTGTTAGCTGAATATATATATATATTAGTGTTTCTGAGTTAAATTTTTGTTAACAACTGATTTGCTGGTGAAGATTCTCAGTCGTCCAGGACATGATGAAATCAAAAAAGGCGTTCAATACAGGATCAACTGGACTTTATTTGTTGCAGAAAACGTTTCGACTTCTGTCCAGAAGTCTTTTTCAATTCTGAATGGAAGCTGTGAGAACGAGAAGTTTTATACAGGCTTACAAGTCACGCACCAACATATGAAATTGGAAACTGAGATAACACCACAAATTAACTAAAATGCCCATTCTATTTAAATTGACAAAACGACACATCCCAGCTTAAACAAAAGGGGGTTTGTAACACATACATGTAAATTGAAAGATCACACCTAACAGTAGGAGGTTCCCTTGAGGTCTCCTTTAGAAGACACAAAACTGTATGTAAATTGACAAACAACACCTCCCAAACAACAAAAGAGGCTGCTCAGAGAACTTTGTTAGTCTAATTTACAGACAAAGCATCCCTGCTCCCATCTGGTGTAAAACGTTTCGGAATCAAATCCAAAACTGAGTTATAAGTCTTAGACAGTTGAAATCTCAGACCTCCTCCTCTGTTAAGAGAAGGTTTTTCTCTCTTAACATACACAGCTTCCTTTACACCCCTTTCAAACCATCTGTGTTCTCGGTCCAAAATTTGAACATTCTGGTCCTCAAAGGAGTGTCCCTTGTCCGTGAGGTGGAGGTGAACGGCTGAATTTTGTCCAGAGGAGGTTGCTCTCCTATGTTGCTCAACATAGGAGAGCAACCTCCTCTGGACAAAATTCAGCCGTTCACCTCCACCTCACGGACAAGGGACACTCCTTTGAGGACCAGAATGTTCAAATTTTGGACCGAGAACACAGATGGTTTGAAAGGGGTGTAAAGGAAGCTGTGTATGTTAAGAGAGAAAAACCTTCTCTTAACAGAGGAGGAGGTCTGAGATTTCAACTGTCTAAGACTTATAACTCAGTTTTGGATTTGATTCCGAAACGTTTTACACCAGATGGGAGCAGGGATGCTTTGTCTGTAAATTAGACTAACAAAGTTCTCTGAGCAGCCTCTTTTGTTGTTTGGGAGGTGTTGTTTGTCAATTTACATACAGTTTTGTGTCTTCTAAAGGAGACCTCAAGGGAACCTCCTACTGTTAGGTGTGATCTTTCAATTTACATGTATGTGTTACAAACCCCCTTTTGTTTAAGCTGGGATGTGTCGTTTTGTCAATTTAAATAGAATGGGCATTTTAGTTAATTTGTGGTGTTATCTCAGTTTCCAATTTCATATGTTGGTGCGTGACTTGTAAGCCTGTATAAAACTTCTCGTTCTCACAGCTTCCATTCAGAATTGAAAAAGACTTCTGGACAGAAGTCGAAACGTTTTCTGCAACAAATAAAGTCCAGTTGATCCTGTATTGAACGCCTTTTTTGATTTTAACAACTGATTACAAATCAGCTTATTTCAGAAGGTAAATAATAACACGAAGCGCGCACCCATCAGAGCATTTCCGCCTTTCAGCGCGAGCTGAATTTCATTAAAATATAACTACAGACACGCCAAAAAAAAACGTGTTAGCTGAATATATATATTAGTGTTTCTGAGTTAAATTTTTGTTAACTGATTACAAATCAGCTTATTTCAGAAGGTAAATAATAACTCAAAGCGCGCACCCATCAGAGCATTTCCGCCTTTCAGCGCGAGCTTCATTCAGGGGAGGGCTGTGCAGTGTGAAAAAGGCTTTCCAGAAGCCGGTTTTTGTTTTTGCTTTGACATGGATAGTTTTGAAGAGAAGCCGAGGCGGTCCGGTGGGAGTGCGCTTGACGTATGCAGTAGGAGGGAAGAGGGAGGGATCACTATACAGTAATGTATCCCCCAGTCTTTTCAAAGTATAAACACTCAAATGCGGTTGGTGACACACACTCAATTACGTCATCGCTGGGCACTCAACGGGGGGTAAAAGACGTGCGACAAGAAGTATAAACCAGGCTTAAGGGAGAACCCTTATACCCTGCAGAGAAAACTCATTTCAGCCGCTTGTATCCAAGATCTTGTTCTTTCGGTCACAATCCAAAGCTCATCAAAGTCAAAGTCAACTTTATTGTCAAAACTGCAATATGTACAGGACATACACAGGATTGAAATTGCATTTCTCTCAGTCCCTCGGTGCAATAATAACCATTTAAACACTAAAACACTAAAACATTTTATAAACATAAGTATAAAATGAAATAATAAAAGTGTAATACTGTCCTGGGTTTTTGCATAGTAGTATAAAAGAATAGCCTGGCCCTCGCCTTCCTATACGCAGCTCCGCTCAATCTAGTTTCCCACGAAGCAAAGTGAAGGACAAGGGTCTGGTTTTAACCAGGCTAATAAAAGAATATCTATAAAAATAAAATGAAGGTTCTCATGACGGTGGGAACGTAGATCGATCGGTAAATTGAGAGCTTTGCCTTTTGACTCGGCTCTCTCTTCACCACGACAGACCGGTACAGCGCCCGCTTCACTGCGGACGCTGCACCTATCCACCTATCGATCTCACGCTCCAGTTTTCCCTCATTCGTGAACAAGATCCCGAGATACTTAAACTCCTCCACTTGGGGCAGGACCTCCTCCCCGACCCGGAGAGGGCATGCTACCCTTTTCCGGCTCAAGACCATGGCCTCGGATTTGGAGGAACTGATCCTCATCCTTTCAATATTTATTGTTGATAATTCTAGCATAATTTTTTTATTAACCACCAAGTTCGATCAGACGTTTGTTCGTCAGATTCACCAAAGAAAAGTGTGAAAACTTTGTCAGATGTGGATTTTTGTTTCATTCAGTCTCAAACAGAAGACAGAAAATGTTCTCAGTCTGTAGTACTGTATGTAGTACTGTCTTTAGTACAGTCTATAGTAGTGTCTGTAGTAGTCTGTAGTAGTGTCTGTAGTACAGTCTGTAGTACAGTCTGTAGTACTGTCAGTAGTAGTGTCTGTAGTACTGTCTGTAGTACAGTCTGTAGTACAGTCTGTAGTACAGTCTGTAGTACAGTCTATAGTAGTGTCTGTAGTAGTCTGTAGTACAGTCTGTAGTACAGTCTGTAGTAGTGTCTGTAGTACTGTCTGTAGTACAGTCTGTAGTACAGTCTGTAGTACAGTCTGTAGTACTGTCAGTAGTAGTGTCTGTAGTACTGTCTGTAGTAGTGTCTGTAGTAGTGTCTGTAGTACTGTCTGTAGTACAGTCTGTAGTACAGTCTGTAGTACTGTCTGTAGTAGTGTCTGTAGTACTGTCTGTAGTACAGTCTGTAGTACTGTCTGTAGTACAGTCTGTAGTACAGTCTGTAGTACAGTCTGTAGTACTGTCAGTAGTAGTGTCTGTAGTACTGTCTGTAGTACAGTCTGTAGTAGTGTCTGTAGTAGTGCCTGTAGTAGTGTCTGTAGTACTGTCTGTAGTAGTGTCTGTAGTACTGTCTGTAGTACTGTTTGTAGTATGGTCTGTAGTACTGTATGTAGTACTGTCTGTAGTAGTGTCTGTAGTACAGTCTACAGTACCCTCTGTACAGTCTGTAGTACTATCTATAGTACAGTGTAGTAAAGTCTGTGGTACTGTCTGTAGTACTGTCTGTAGTATTGTCTGTAGTAGTGTCTGTAGTAGTGTCTGTAGTACTGTCTGTAGTAGTGTCTGTAGTAGTGTCTGTAGTACTGTCTGTAGTACAGTCTGTAGTACAGTCTGTAGTACTGTCAGTAGTAGTGTCTGTAGTAGTGTCTGTAGTAGTGTCTGTAGTAGTGTCTGTAGTACAGTCTGTAGTACTGTCTGTAGTACTGTCTGTAGTAGTGTGTAGTACAGTCTGTAGTACAGTCTACAGTACCCTCTCTAGTACAGTCTGTAGTACAGTCTGTAGTACAGTCTGTAGTACTGTCTGTAGTACTGTCTGTAGTAGTGTCTGTAGTACTGTCTGTAGTACTGTCTGTAGTAGTGTCTGTAGTACAGTCTGTAGTACTGTCTGTAGTACTGTCTGTAGTACTGTCTGTAGTAGTGTCTGTAGTACAGTCTGTAGTATAGTCTACAGTACCCTCTGTAGTACAGTCTGTAGTAGTGTCTGTAGTAGTGTCTGTAGTACGGTCTGTAGTATTGTCTGTAGTAGTATCTGTAGTACTGTCTGTAGTACTGTCTGTAGTACTGTCTGTAGTATTGTCTGTAGTACGGTCTGTAGTACAGTCCGTAGTAGTGTCTGTAGTAGTATCTGTAGTAGTGTCTGTAGTACGGTCTGTAGTATTGTCTGTAGTACAGTCTGTAGTAGTGTCTGTAGTAGTATCTGTAGTATTGTCTGTAGTAGTGTCTGTAGTACTGTCTGTAGTATTGTCTGTAGTACGGTCTGTAGTACGGTCTGTAGTAGTGTCTGTAGTACAGTCTGTAGTAGTGTCTGTAGTAGTATCTGTAGTATTGTCTGTAGTAGTGTCTGTAGTACAGTCTGTAGTAGTGTCTGTAGTAGTGTCTGTAGTAGTATCTGTAGTATTGTCTGTAGTAGTGTCTGTAGTACTGTCTGTAGTATTGTCTGTAGTACTGTCTGTAGACTGTAGTAATGTCTGTAGTATTGTCTGTAGTACGGTCTGTAGTACGTAGTACTGCAGTGGTGGTTACTGTCGGTCAGAAGTAATCCGGCTCTCAGATTAAATCTGATAATCTCATTAAAAAACGTTGAGCCTCCGTCAGCCGATCAACACCACAGAGGTCACTTCAGGTCGTCTTCATGGCTTTATTTACATCAGACGTGTCCCAGTGGGACACCCAGTGTCTGTCCTGTCCCTGCCCCATCCTGTCTCATCCTTGTCCCAGTTCCCAGCCCCATTATCATCTGATCCCTCCCCTTTCCTGTCTCACCTTTGTCTCTGTCCCCTCCTGTCCCCTCCTGTCCTGTCCTGTCCTGTCCCCTCCTGTCCTGTCCCCTCCTGTCCTGTCCTGTCCTGTCCCCTCCTGTCCTGTCCCCTCCTGTCCTGTCCCCTCCTGTCCTGTCCCCTCCTGTCTTGTCCCCTCCTGTCCCCCACATGTTTGTGCTTCTAAATAAAAGTGAAAGTTTTAAAACACAAACGTTCATTCAAGTCCAGACCACCACAGAACCAGAACCTGAGCTCCGTCTCTGGACCAGGCCAGCATCAGTGACACATGTGAGCCTGACAAGTCTCCTATAGTAACCCCTGGTCCATGTGGTTCTGTTCTGTAGCGGAGACCTGAAAACACAAACACCATCTTTTTCCCAGTTCCATAATTTTCTCACACGTTTGAGTCAAACTGGATCTGCTGAGACTCAGGCCCTGTTTACACGGCACGTATTTTGAGTGTAACCGCTACTTTCTCTTTGCGTCTTTGCTTATCGTTGACACGACGCTGCTAGCCCCCCTCTTTGACTCCGATACTTTTCTGATCTACCTCTCAAGGTGGAACTTTTTTGCTGACCCCCGTTGATAATGTAAACATCTCCTGCTGATCTTTTGTGTCAACCACATGCGCGCAGCTCACACGCGTGGACAGTCTAGGGCAGGCAGACATTTCACGTGTCACGCTGCAAAATATAACAGTTTAACAATAATAAACAGTATTTATGTTGGCGTGGGAGATGTTTAAATTTATCTGAACTACAGTATCTATCTGGACTCGTTACATTTTTTAAACAGTGCGTAACGTGCTGTGAAAATGAAGACACCAGGTTTATTTTTTATTTATTTATTTATTCAGCACCACAAACTGTACGTAACACAAACACTGAGAATTAAACTGAACACTATTAAAACACGTGAACTGAACTGTAAATACATTAATGAACTGGACTCTTGCTGTGTTTTCATCTGGACCCATCAGAACCGGTCTGCCTGTTGGAACGACAGCTTCTCCACCTGGCAGAAATAAATAAATAAAAACTCAGTTGTTGTGTGATCAAAGTAAACACAAGCAAACATTATATTAAGAACGTTGATTTACCTGCTGTAAGTCAGCTGTTTATCACGGAGTAAAGTCCGACATCATCCTCATCGTCACTCGGTTCTGGTCCACAGTCCACTCAGCGTCTGGTGTGCAGCTTGTTAGATGAAGCGGGACCCACTTGGTGTCAAATCTGTCGACTCTTATCCAAAATCCAGCTTTAACTTGTTGTTAACTTGTTGTTAGCTGAACTTTTAGCCCAGAAGAACACAGCAGACAGCCAGCAGTGAGGCAGCACGCATGCGCAGTGGGTGAAAGGGGGGGGCATGAGGGAGGGGGGAAATTCGAGCAGATCTGTGTCAACGCAAAACTTTTCACCTAATTAACATACCCAAAACATCCGTTTCCCCCACACAGTGTCCGTGTAAACAGGGCCTTAGGGCCAGTTTACACGGCGCGTATTTTGAGTGTAACCGCTACTTTCTCTTTGCGACTTTGCTTATCGCCTACACGACGCTGCTGGCCCCCCTCGATGACACCGATACTTTTCTGACCCTGCTCTCAAGGTGGAAGTTTTTCGTAGACCCCCCGCTGATAATGTAAACATCTCCCGTGGAGCTTTTGTGTCAACCACATGCGCGCAGCCCGCACGCGCGGACAGTGACATTTCACGTGTCACGTTGCAAAATATAACAGTTTAACAATAATAAACAGTATTTATGTTGGCGTGGGAGATGTAAATTTATCTGAACTACAGTATCTATCTGGACTCGTTACATTTTTTAAACAGTGCGTAACGTGCTGTGAAAATGAAGACACCAGGTTTATTTTTTATTTATTTATTTATTCAGCACCAAAGTTTAAACACAAACACTGAGAATTAAACTGAACACACTATTAAAACACGTGAACCGAACTGTAACTACGTTAATGAACTGGACTCTTGCTGTGTGTTCATTTGGACCCATCAGAACCGCCGAACCATCAGCCTGTCAACGACAGCTTCTCCACCTGGCAGAAATAAATAAATAAATAAATAAAAACTCGGTTGTTGTGTGATCAAAGTAAACACAAGCACACATTATATTAAGAACGTTGATTTACCTGCTGTAAGTCAGCTGTTTATCACGGCGTAAAGTCCGGTTCTGGTCCACAGTCCACTGAGCGGTTCTGGTCCACAGTCCACTCAGCGGTTCTGGTCCACAGGCTCAGTGCAGCTTGTTAGATGAAGCGGGTCCCACTGACTCAAATCTGTTGACTCTTATCCAAATTCCAGCTTTAACTTGTTGTTAACTTGTTGACAACAACTTGTAGTTAGCTGATTTTAGCCAGAGAGGAAAACAGACGAGGCAGCTGCTCTGTTTACCTCAGGCAGCGCATGCGCAGTAGTGAAGGTTCCAAAAATCACAGCGCCATCTAAAGGCCCAGCATGGTAACTACAGTGAAATCATGAGGACGGGGGGTGGAGGGGGAGAGAGTCGTATCCACAGAATTCGACAGTGTCAACGCAAAACTTTTCACCTAATTAACATACCCAAAAGTTGCGTTTCCCCCACACAGTGTCCGTGTAAACAGGGCCTCAGACTGAACTGGATCCTGGTTCAGAACAAATCAGAACTTTCGTTTGAAACGGGTCACCAGCACCAGGACTCAGTTTGTTTTCAGATCTGAGTAGTTAAATCAAAGTCAGGGCGTCTGCTCGGGTTCTGGTCAGACCCGGCTGCAGAAACAATTCAAGGGGGGGGGGGCATTCTATTTTTTCTAGGTGGCATATTTTTCTCAACAAACATTTTATTTGCTTCAAGTTGAACAGTGGCTCTGTGACCACTCCTAATACAGTGCTGTGAAGAAACAATCTCAATAAAATCACAAAATCTAAACAAAAAAAAGAAAAAAAGAACAAGACAACCCAACCTGTAGTGCTGTGTTCATTCAATTAAAAGTCAAACATAAGCATAAACATACAGTGATAAATATAAGCACTAGTTTTCAACCTTGGCTCTCGACGGAGGCAGTCGCTAGTCCTTTCCTCTCCCGTCCTCCCCCCCCCCCCCCTGCTGCTGCCTGCAGCTCCTCAGCTAAGCACCTCGAACGCAAATTAAGATGGATTGGAGGTTTGGGCATTCGATTCTACGAACAAGATTTCTACAGAAGAAACGGCACAAGGGGAGCCTTTCCACCCTCACAGAGTGACGGAGGATACGCCATGGATTCCTGTGGGTGTGGATGGTGTGCGTCTCGCTCTCTGTGCTGTGCTCTGTGGAGGTGAAGAATCTGGATTATATTGGATTATGATGGCAGCGCTTTGCTTTTTGGCGTTTGTGGAGCACTGGTCTATCGCAAAAGAGGGAGACTTCAGCAGGACTTAATGCCTGGAGCACCCGACGTCTGGTCTGCGCGGTGACCTCGAGAAATCAGCTGTTTGCGAGCTTATCCAGAGGGTGAACAGATCACCCTCGGATTGGGACTCTGGACGCTGTACTGGTCAACATCTGAGGTCAGAGCTTGGATCAGTGGAAAAAGTCCCGAATTGGATGGAACAGAGTCGCCCTTACAGACTGAAGGCTACAGAAATTACAATGTGAGCCTGAAGTGAAAATATTTGTCAATTCTTATCTGACTCCCTTGGAAACAGCCTTGAAAAAGGCTGGATATCTAATTTCTCCTGAGATGTGCTTTACTGTGGACAAAACAGCTGCTCTCTTGTCTTGTCTGCTACCCCCCCGGAGAACTTTTCTATGAGCGTTATCGGAGGCCGGCTGGTCAGAGTGTCGCTATCTGGAATGTCTCATGGACAGAAACCTCCCTGCCTCAGTCTCAACATGCAACATGTAACTGTCTAAATGTGCTTATTGGTATAGTTTTTACTGTGTCATGCGGTGTCTTGGCAGACAAAATGTGATACATTTTTTTTAATACCAACGCTGTGACCCTCATGGTACTTTCCTTTTTTCACACCTTTGACCTTCATCCCGAAACGGATGAGAGAGGCCGCGCTGAAGAACATGTCATGTGTTCTGAATAAGCAGCAGCTTTACACACTCATTCCATCTTCAGGATGACTGTGAATACATAATCACGCTGTATTGGTGACAACTGGTGCAATGTTAATAAAAGATCTTGAATCTTGAATCTAGTGTCAGGCTGAACACTGTGACTGAAGTGAACATTCATGCTAGGAGGTTTAACTACAACAACTGGGGAGCACAAGGAGCAAAACAAAGAAGTTTTACTCTTCTGCCTGCAAGAAACACCATTTTATGTGTGAGGGAGGCGGGGTGGGGGAAACTAGAAAGGGGTTTACTCCACCTTTAGTCGAGTGGCAGGCGGCGTTTGTGTAGTGTGTGAAACCTTCTTAAAACACTGTCCATCCATTCATTCCTAAATTTCCGAGTCAAGTCCGTCGTCACTCACGTTTCTTCCGACTGGATGAGCACTGCTCGGTTCTGCTCCCTTGCTGCTGTAGCTAACCCTCCTAGCATGAATGTTTACTCCAGAGTTGACTTCAGTGCTTGTTTCAAACTGAAATGCAAAGGTGGGCACCAGACTGCTAGGGAGCGCTAAAGCGCTAATCCGCTGATAGTGGACCTAAACAATTTGTTAGCACTATAGCGGATTGACTAACATTTATAATTCATAAGCGGATTTGCGCTATTTTTATTTAAAATGCAGTACCGCTAATAACTAATTATCTATCAGTAAAAATGAAAAAACTTATTTACGGGCTCTTAAATCAACCGGACGACTGCTCACGGACCACATCCGGTCAGCGCCGGATGTGGTCCGTGAAAAAAAAAGCGGTGCCCGCCCTAAGGGGCCCTATTGGCTAGAGAGAGTTCTCTCTCTACAACAGTTAGCAGCCAGTGTGTTACTCTGCAGCCTTATTGCTTGTTTTCGAAGAGTCAGACGAAGAGTTTTTAACATTTAGGGTGAACTTATGGATGTTTCTCAGCGGCCTATGCGACGCGTCAGCGCCTCATTTGCCCTGCTCAAAATGGCTACCAGCCACTGAAGCGAGCGGGCCCACACGAAAGACTTTACAAGATAACACGGTAAAAACAATTATTTCTTTGCTGAGAAAAAATATATTTCTTAGCTGACTTTATAGCACAAGGGTTCCTGAGCTTAACTGTTTGACGAAATTGTCAAATCTGCTGGATTAAAAAAAGTAGTTCGCCATTTGCACGTTAGCTTTTTAGAATTAGCTTCCACTAGCTTAACTAAGACATAAGCGCTTTTGAAATTGCGGACCTAAATAAATTAATAAGCGCTTTAGAAATAGCGGAACTAATTTTTGGATTAGCGCTGCCCAGCACTGCTGAAATGGATGGTGCCGCTTCCTGTCTGCTCTCTTTTATTCCACTGTCAGTGTCATTTGTTGTCCTCTTGTTTTTTTGGAAAAAAGTCAGAATATCCATGATACACGGACAACGGTGAGCGTGGCTGTTTCTGTTTGAAAACAGCTAGTTTGCGCATTAAGTCAGTGACCCGCCCCCCTCGAACTGTAGTTGGCTAGAATGTTACCTTGGCTTCATTGATTGGTTGAATTGTATGACTGACAAACAGAGATAGGAAAAATAGAAAGATGTACACTCAGAGATTAAAAACAAACAAACAAAAAACTTCCCGTCGTCCAGTCAGGGGGGGCACAGCTGACTCTGTGGGAGGGCAATGTCCCTCAATGCCCGCCCATGCAGCCAGGTCTGGTTCTGGTGAGTCTCTGTGGATCACGAAGAGAAAAACGGGTCTGAAACCAGACCCACGGGCCGGAGGACAAAGAACTGTTCTGAGAGCTGCTGGGAACCTTCTCCCTCTTTGTCTTTGTCCCGTTTCAGGTTACAAGACTCTGCTCAAAGGCATCTCTGGGAAATTCATCAGCGGTGACCTGGTGGCCATCATGGGGCCCTCAGGGGCCGGGAAGTCCACGCTCATGAACATCCTGGCGGGGTACAGGTGAGAGAGGAGTCCACCAGAACCTGAACCGGTTCTTTAGATGAACATCAGTTTAATCTAAAACAAGTTGTGATTTAAGGTTCAGGGTTTCCTTTGGTTGTTCAGGGAGACCGGGATGAAGGGTGAGATCCTGATCAATGGTCGGCCGCGAGACCTGCGCTCCTTCAGGAAGGTGTCCTGCTACATCATGCAGGACGACATGCTGCTGCCGCACCTCACCGTGCACGAGGCCATGATGGTACAAAACCCACGACGGTGCAACAGTAACCATTTAAACACTAAAACACTAAAACATTTAATAAACATAAGCATAAAATGAAATAATAAAAGTGTAATACTGTCCTGAGTTTTTGCATAGTAGTATAAAAGTATAAAAAGTATATCTATAAAATAAAATGAAGGTTCTGACATTGACATTTGTAATAGAGTGACAAAGCAGCATATGAAGTTTATGTACACAGTATATGTATGAGGTAGTTGATATTGGTATAGAGGTAAAGTGGCATATGCAATAAGGCTAGTAAAAAAAATATATATATATATATATATATCAGCAGTAGTGTAGATATAAAAAGTAGTGTAAATGTAAACAGTAGTAATAAATGTAAACAGTAGTATTGAATGAAAACAGTAGTAATAAATGTAAACAGTGAATGTAAACAGTAGTATGACTATAGGCAGTAATGTAATACAAACATTAGTGCAAATATGAGAAGTAGTGCAAACTGAATGAGCACATGACCGAGAGTTTAGTGAATAACCCGTTTGATGACACAGAGTCCAGTGTTAAAATCTTTGTGTTGTGTGGTAATGTGTGAGAAAGTTTTTTGTGTTAAGGCAGTTCAAATGGGAGGGGAGGCAGAGCAGGCAGAGTGTTTAGCATCCTGACTGCCTGATGAACAGAGCTGTCTCTCAGTCTGCTGGTTCGAGCCTGGAGACTCCTCAGTCTCCTCCCTGATGGCAGCAGTCTGAAGCAGCTGTGTAGTGGGTGTGTGGGATCACCTGCCATGCAGTGGGCTTTCCGAGTGAGGCGTTTGCTGTGTAAGTCCTGCAGTGAGGGGAAGGAGGTGCCGACGATCTTCTCAGCTGCTCTCACAATGCGCTGGAGGCTCTTGCGGCAGGATGCAGTACATGCACCAAACCACACAGTGATGCAGCTGGTCAGGACACTTTCTATGGCACCTCTGTAGAAGGTGCTCATGATGGGGGTTGAAGCTCCAGCCCTTTTCAGCTTGCGGAGAAAGTAGAGACGCTGGTGAGCCTTCTTTGCCAGTGCTGCAGTGTTCCTGCTCCAGGACAGGTCCTTTGAGACGTGCACTCCCAGGAACTTGGTGCTGTCTACTCTCTCCACTGCGGTGCTGTTGATGGTCAGAGGGGCATGTTGGGCATCCCTCTTCCTGAAGTCCACAACAATCTCCTTTGTCTTCTCCACGTTGAGAGTGAGATTGTTGTGTCCGCACCACAAGGCCAGGCGGCTCACCTCGTTCCTGTAGTCCGTCTCATCGTTGTTGCTGATGAGACCCACCACTGTTGTGTCGTCCGCAAACTTGATGAAGTGGTTGGAGCTGTATGATGGTGTGCAGTCGTGTGTTAGCAGGGTGAATAGAAGGGGGCTCAGCACACATCCTTGTGGGGCCCCTGTGTTCAATGTGATGGTGCTAGATGTGTTACTCCCGACCCGTACTGTCTGTGGTCTCCCGGTCAGGAAGTCTAGCAGCCAGTTACACATTGAGGTGTTCAGCCCCAGACTGTCCAGTTTAAGGATGAGCTGTTGGGGGATGATGGTGTTGAATGCTGAGCTGAAGTCGATGAACAGCATTCTAACATAAGAGTCCTTCGTGTCCAGATGTGTGAGAGCTGTGTGGAGGGCAGAGGAGATGGCATCGTCGGTTGAGCGATTAGGTCGGTATGCAAATTGGAAGGGATCCAGGGAGGCAGGGAGGACAGATGTGATGCTTTTCATGACTAGCCGTTCAAAGCACTTCATCAGGATGGGGGTGAGTGCTACTGGGCGATAGTCATTGAGGCATGCGGGCGTTGCCTTCTTTGGGACAGGGATGATGGTGGTGGCTTTGAAACAGGTGGGGACGATGGCCTGGCTCAGTGAGATGTTAAAGATGTCCGTGAAGACCGCTGCGAGTTCCCCTGCACAGTCCTTCAGCACACGACCAGGTATGTTGTCAGGACCAGAGGCCTTCCGGGCGTTGATCTTGATGAATGATCGCCTTACGCTGTCTGAGGACAGCGCCAGATGTCCAGTTCCCTGGTCTGTACCAGTATTAGTCTGTTCCTTAGGTCCAGTTCCCAGTTTTTGTCTGGTTCTGAGGTCCAGTTCTCAATTTTAGTCTGTTCCTAAGGTCCAGTTCCCAGTTTTAGTCTGGTTCTGAGGTCCAGTTTCCAGTTTTAGTCTGGTTCTGAGGTCTGGTTCCCAGTTTTAGTCTGGTTCTGAGGTCCAGTTCCCAGTTTTAGTCTGGTTCTGAGGTCCAGTTCCCAGTTAGTCTGGTTCTGAGGTCCAGTTCCCAGTTTTAGTCTGGTTCTGAGGTCCAGTTCCCAGTTAGTCTGGTTCTGAGGTCCAGTTCCCAGTTTTAGTCCGTTTCTGAGGTCCAGTTCCCAGTTAGTCTGGTTCTGAGGTCCAGTTCCAAGTTTTAGTCTGTTTCTGAGGTCCAGTTCCCATTTTAGTCTGGTTCTGAGGTCCAGTTCCCAGTTTTAGTCTGGTCCTAAGGTCCATTTCCCAGACTGGTCCCGGGAAGTCCACTCTCATGAACATCCTGGCGGGGTACAGGTGAGAGAGGAGTCCACCAGAACCTGAACAGGTTCTTTAGATGAACGAGTCTTTTTGATCAGTTTAAATAAAACAAGTTTCAGGGTTTCCTTTGGTTGTTCAGGGAGACCGGGATGAAGGGTGAGATCCTGATCCAGTTCCCAGTTAGTCTGGTTCTGAGGTCCAGTTCCCAGTTTTAGTCCGTTTCTGAGGTCCAGTTCCCAGTTAGTCTGGTTCTGAGGTCCAGTTCCAAGTTTTAGTCTGTTTCTGAGGTCCAGTTCCCATTTTAGTCTGGTTCTGAGGTCCAGTCCCAGTTTTAGTCTGGTTCTGAGGTCCAGTTCCCAGTTTTAGTCTGGTTCTGAGGTCCAGTTCCCAGTTTTAGTCTGGTTCTGAGGTCCAGTTCCCAGTTTTAGTCTGGTTTTAGTCTGGTTCTGAGGTCCAGTTCCCAGTTTTAGTCTGGTTCTGAGGTCCAGTTCCCAGTTTTAGTCTGGTTCTGAGGTCCAGATGCCAGTTTTAGTCTGGTTCTGAGGTCCAAATGCCAGTTTTAGTCTGGTTCTGGGGTCCAGAGGCCTCATGTGTGAATGTTGTGTTCCTGCAGATCTCAGCCAACCTGAAGCTGCAGGAGAAAGCTGAGGCTCGGAGGGAGATGGTGAGTTCTGTCCTCATGCTGGTTCCTGGTACTGACTCTGATCTCAGATTCTGAACTGCAGGTCTGGTTCTGGTTCTGACCCGTCAGGTCCAGGAGATACTGTTCGCTCTAGGTTTGCTGGAGTGTGCTAAAACGTGGACGTCCCACCTGTCGGGGGGTCAGAGGAAGAGGCTGGCCATCGCTCTGGAGCTCGTCAACAATCCTCCAGTCATGTTCTTTGATGAACCCACCAGGTGAGAGGAACTGCTGCACCGCTCGGTTCTGACCCGGTTCACTATCCTCCTGGAGTCTGTTTGATCCCGTTCTGTCAGAACCAAAGATGTTTTCATGTTTTTGGGTTTAGCTCAGTGATTGGAGTAAAAATGAGCAACAGAACCTGTTTTATTGTTGTTGAGCTGCAAGTGGACCTTCTGGCCCGCCGGTAACAGAACCTTCCTGTGCCTGCAGCGGTTTGGACAGCTCGTCCTGTTTCCAGGTCGTCACTCTGCTCAAAGCTCTGGCCCGAGGAGGACGGACAGTCATCTGCACCATCCACCAGCCCAGCGCCAAACTCTTCGAGCTCTTCGACAAGGTGAGCCCAGAAGAACCGGCTCACCACCGACCGCCCAGGTCCGACTGAAGGTCTGAACTTCAGCAGGCGGCGCCGCCAGCGTCTTCCAGTGACGATTCAGCTTCAAACCCTCAGGCCCAGGAAATCTGCAGCTATAAAGCTTTTAAAGTTTCAGTCTTTGTTACGACTGGAAACAGCCAAAACATATTCAATGGGACACTGGACACAGAAGAAGTTTAACAAAATTTTTATTTAACTAAAACTAAAAACGTCAAAGCCGGCGAGGTCCTCTCTGGCTTCTCCCATCTGGCCCGGAGCATCTTCTTCTGGCACAGCGTCCAAAGGAAAAGAAAATTAGGAAAAAGTACAAACAAATGGTGGACTGGTGAGCATGGCCAAAAAGAATAAAATGCCACCCAGGCAGACCCAACCCCAATACGGGGCCGTCGTGTCTCCCCAAGCAACAATCTACCTTACCAAAAGTCCCTAAACAAACAAAATACAAAAACTGGACTAGCAACAGTCAAAAGTACAACTAAAAATGAGAAAGAGAAAAAAGCAACAATCCTCTCACTGTTGACCTCAGCTGTCCTTCTCCTGGACAGCTGTAAAGACACTGCCCTCAGTGTCTCCAACAATTGACCTAATTAAGCCTCACAGGCATAAACACACTTTTATGGACAGAATTTCTAGACGCAGCCAAGGTGTTGAGAGGATCCGTTTTGGTGGCCTTAGAATCGCTTCTCTGTTTTTTGCAGATGAAGTTGTCCTATTGACTTCATCAGATCGTGATCTACAGCTTTTGCTGGAGCGGTTTGCAGCCGAGTGTGATACGGCCGGGATGAGGATTAGTTCCTCCAAATCCAAGGCCATGGTCTTGAGCCGGAAAAGGGTAGCATGCCCTCTCCGGGTCGGGGAGGGGGTCCTGCCCCAAGTGGAGGAGTTTAAGTATCTCGGTCTTGTTCACGAATGAGGGAAAACTGGAGCGTGAGATCGATAGGCGGATAGGTGCAGCGTCCGCAGTGAAGCGGGCGCTGTACCGGTCTGTCGTGGTGAAGAGAGAGCTGAGTCAAAAGGCAAAGCTCTCAATTTACCGATCGATCTACGTTCCCACCCTCATCTATGGTCATGAGCTTTGGGTTGTGACCGAAAGAACGAGATCTCGGATACAAGCGGCTGAAATGAGTTTTCTCCGCAGGGTGTCTGGACTCTCCCTTAGAGATAGGGTGAGAAGCTCAGTCATCCGGGAGGGACTCGGAGTAGAGCCGCTGCTTCTCCACATCGAGAGGAGCCAGTTGAGGTGGCTCGGGCATCTGGTTAGGATGCCTCCTGGACGCCTCCCTGGTGAGGTGTTCCGGGCATGTCCCACCGGGAGGAGACCCAGAGGAAGACCCAGGACACGCTGGAGGGACTATGTTTCTCAGCTGGCCTGGGAACGCCTTGGGATTCCCCCAGAGGAGCTGCTCCAAGTGGCTGGGGAGAGAGAAGTCTGGGCCTCCCTACTTACGCTGCTACCCCCGCGACCCGACCCCGGATAAGTGGACGACAATGGATGGATGGATGGATGGATGGAGGCATAAACATAGTTACACACCTTCTAAGTCAAAGCTCAAGCTTCAGACAGCACTTAAGGTATCTTAAACCACACAGAACTTTACTTTAAGCAGTCAGAGTCACTTCAAGAGCTCCAACAGCTCAGCTACACCCCCTGGAGCAAAACTCACCAACAAACAGAGAGGTTGGAGGTCTCTCTGAGTCTGCACAACACACAGCTTTACAGCTGTCAATCAACACTCGGTTAGTTACCTTCAGTGTATCTTCAGCATGTTCATATGAACCTCAGCTGACGTCTGGTGTCTTTCCACACTAGCTTTTTACTAGAGTCACAAGCCAAATCTTGTGTCCAGCTTCCACACTTGCTTCCAGCAAGTCTTCACCGTGCTCAAAGCATTGCCTGACAAATATAAAGGCAGGACCTGCAGGTTCTGTGGCAGCCCTAATCAAGCCTGATTAAGGACAGGCTGAGTAAAAACAAAGTGAGTTCTTCCTGAACAGCAGGCTGAAGCAGACTGCAGCAGGTTGCAGTGAAGAAAAAAAAACCAGGAGGGTGTAGTCAGCTTAGACTGTTGTTTAAAAACATTTAAAAATCCTGGGGTACATAACAACCCATGGCCAGATTTTGAATGAGGGAAATGTGCAAGTGTCGTATAAGGACACAACACATCTCCCTTACAAATACAGTGAGTCTAAGGCCCTGTACACACGTAACCTGGTGTTTGAAAAACTAATATCTGTACACACACAAAAAATCTCTGAACATACATGTTCGGATATTTAAAATGTTTGTCTACATGTCGCCGGTTATTTTCACCACAGAGCATTGTAATGAATATGCTGAACCCATAGGT
Organism: Garcialebias charrua; assembly: GCA_038048925.1. NCBI lineage: Eukaryota > Metazoa > Chordata > Actinopteri > Cyprinodontiformes > Rivulidae > Garcialebias > Garcialebias charrua. The sequence goes on along the minus strand of JBBPBX010014862.1, from coordinate 4,854 downwards.
GGCAGTGTAGTGCCATCACGACCCTTCAAAGCAACGGCAACTTCCTGTTATTATTTCTTTTCTTTTTTTTTCACTTGTGTGGACAGACCGCGAGGTTGAACTACTATTAAATACCATGTTGGAGTACAAAGTTAATAAAACGCTGGAAAATGTCGACTGGGAATCATGTCCGACTGGGAATCATGTCAGAGCAGGTATGTTGACATTTTAGCTTTTATTTTTTCGTCGAGCATTATGTGACGCAAGCGTTGCTCCAGTTGGAGCAAAAACCACCGGTTCTGAAAGTCCACACGCAGACTCGAACGCGGAGAATTCTCAAATCTCCACTTTGGTCAGAGTTTTTTTATTATTCGTTCATAGTTACATATGTGGATCATGTGTGGATGATAGGCCAAACCGCATGTTAAACTGTTCGGTTTTACTGATATCCGGCTACGTGTGTACAGGGCCTAAAATGTAGCGGTCACATTACACAAACGGACTAAAACATCATAAACAGTAAAGAGTCCGTTAAACCGCTATTGAACATCATCTGGTCACATTCAAAATACTTGAAGCTCAAAGGGGCGGTGCATAGTACGTTCAACCTCATAAGGCCATCGTTTAACTTCACCCACATCAATGTTATGTTGTATTACTTATGTATGAGAGGGTGTATCTGAAAACAAACAGTTATTCAAGGCGATTAACTGTTTCAAGTCTTCTTTTTTTGATCATCAAGATGAGTAAACAACACATCTAAGTGTGCTAGATAGTGAGAGTTAGCGAGCTTCCCCTCCATTTTCACATGAGGGAAACTGTCTTCCTCATTTTCAATACTTTCAGCACTTTCAGCACCGGAGAGTTCCAGCTTGTTTTCAACAAACTCAGCTATTTTAACAGCACACACTGAATTCACATGGTTGTTATCAACTTCTTCAATATATGGTTTGATCATGTTGACATGACACAACCTCGAACCACGTTTTCTATCAGGAGTAGTGATTATATAATCACGATCAGATATTTTATCTTTCACAATGTATGGCCCACAGTAACGAGCTTGTAAGTTTGTGCCTGGGACAGGAAGTAGTGTCAACACTTTGTCTCCAGGTTGAAATGCTCTTTCCACAGCTTTTTGTTAATCAAACAGAGACTTCATCTTAGCTTGTGCAATTTTCATGTTTTTCTGGGCAATTTCACATGCTCGTTTTAGCTTAAAACAAAAATCACTGACATAGTCAAATAGGTTTTTATCAGTGTCATCACACAACCATTTTTCTTTTAAAAGCTTTAACGGACCACGTACGTTGTGAACAAACACCAGCTCAGCAGGACTAAAACCTAAAGAATCCTGAACTACTTCACGTATTGCAAACATTTGTAAATGTTTTCCTTCATACCAGTCTTTCTCAAATTCTAAACAGTACGTGCGTAACATTGTTTTCATGGTTTGATAAAAACGTTCAAGAGCACCTTGACTCTCAGGATGATAAGCAGTAGAACAGGAATGCTTAATGTTCAACTGGTCTAAAACTTGTGCAAATATCTTTGACATAAAATTACTGTCTCAATCAGTTTGTACTAAACGTGGTAGTCCAAATAGGGAGAATTGTGTAAGAACTTTGACTACCACTGGAGTAGTTATCTTACGTACGGGAAACACTTCAGGGAACCTGGTAGAGGTGCACATGATGGTTATTAAAAACTTGTTCCCAGCTTTTGTTCTAGGTAGAGGTCCAACACAATCAACTATGACACGTTCAAATGGTTCTGCTACAGCAGGTATTGGACACAGAGGGGCAGGAGGCATTACTTGATTTGGTTTTCCTGCTATTTGGCAAACATGACAACAGTGACAATGCTGAATGACATCTTTCTTCAATCTAGGCCAAAAGAAATGGCGTAGTATGCGGTCATAAGTTTTTCTGATCCCTAAATGACCAGCTAGTGGATTGTTGTGGGCTAGACGTAATACTTCAGCACGATAGGGTGTGGGAAGTACAATTTGTATTACCTGATGCCATTCCTCATCAGGACCAACAGTTAAAGGTATCCATTTGCACATTAACATGCCCTGCTTTAAAAAATATCCCATATTTAATAGCTTAGGATCATCAGGTAGATCATCAGCAAACAAGGTTTTTAGTGTCTCATCTTTCTTCTGCAAATCAATCAGCTGTTGTCTAGACAGCGACAATTTTGTTTAATCCAACTCTTCTACATAGGTTTCCGTTTTTACAGGCACTGGTTTCTCTTCAGTACTCATCATAAAACTATCACATAAGTCAACGTCAACATCTGTCTCTTTTTGTTGATGCTTGTGGGCTGCTCGTACCATAGCACATGATGTGAAAACATCAGGAAAGGTGCTTGCTAGTTCATCTGGTTGAGTACACAGCACTGGGACGGGAGTTACCTCTGGGGTAACAAGCACGCGTCCTCCAGCTAAATCATTTCCCATGATCATGGAGATTCCTGTAATGGGAAAACTCTGTCGAAGCCCAACCACAACTTCTCCAGAACATAATTCAGAGTGGGCCACAACTCTAGCTAAAGGCACATTAAAATCTTGCATACTAAAACCATGTATAGGTAGCTGTGTTTTAATAATCTCAAGTTCATCAGAAGGTAGAACATCTTCTAATATAAAGGATTGAGAAGCAGCTGTATCACGCAGTATTTTGATCGGTACCTTATCACCAGATTGAGAAGCAGAAATGAACCCATCCATAATAAACGACCGAAATCCATCATTTTCAGGAGAACCTGTAGTGGGAGACAGCTGTTTTCTAAGGGTTTCAATTAGTGCTACTGGTTTTGGATCTTGTTTTAGCTTAGGGCAATGAGTACTAATGTGACCCTCTTGTCTGCAATAAAAACAAACCACATTATCCTTTGTAGATGCTCCGGGCCCAAACGATGCTCTACTTTCCCTACATACCACAAACGCACCACTCTCTCTGTGAGCTGCAGGGGGTCCTCTCGACTTTCCGTTACCTTTGGGTCTGAAAAACCGAGGAGACTCAAAACCATCCGTCTTAGATTTATCAGGATTAGGTGATTTGTCAAATAGGACGCTCAAAACTGAGCTTGTGGGTCAACATATACTCATCTACTAAAACTACGGCTTTAGAAGCCTTCAACACTCTGTGCTCATTTAAATAAGTAGTTATAAGTAGTTAAAGTTTGATCTTTGTTGCACTTTGTAGCACTTTGAGATTTTTATTAATGAAAAGTGCGTTATAAAAATTGAATTCATTATTATTATTATTATTATTAATATTACCCGATCTGGTAAACATTTCTTAAAATCTTCGATTAATATCAGGCATTTAAACTGTTCAAAACTAGTCACTGAACTAGCTGCACACCATTGATTAAGAAGGATTTCTTTTTCTCTCATATAGTTCAGCGTAGGTCTGACTCTCAAGTTTTCTTAACTTCCGGAACTTTTGTCTATACGCTTCCGGAACTAACTCATAAGCCCGCAGGATAGCTTCTTTTACTTTCGTGTAATCACTACTGTCATCTATTGAAAGAGATGCATAAGCATCTTGAGCTTTTCCAGTTAATTTGCACTGTAATGATAAGGGCCATGCATATTCAGGCCACTTAAAATGATGTGCATTCTTTTAAAACAGTACAAAATATTTGTCTACGTCACTCTCATTGAATGAAGGTACACATGATAGATGGTTACTCACATCAAAGTTAGGCACAACAGGTGGAGACGGAGCTTTTCATTGTTCCAGATCCTTCAGGCGGATTTTAGCATCTAGCTCCATTTTACGTTGTTCCTGCTCAAATAACATTTCTTTCTCTCTTAAAGCTGTCTGTTGCACCAGCTCAACAGCTCTCACTGTGGCTTCAGCAGCTCTCACCTCAGCTTCTACTTTTCTCAGGACCGCTTCAGCATCAGCTGCATTTTTAATTCTAATGGTTTTATTCTCCATTTCAGCTTTTCTTGCCTCATTCACAAGCTCAGCTTTTCTTGCCTAAGCCTCCATCCGACGTAGTTCCAACTCTAATTCAAGTGCTTTTAAACAAACCTCTTTATCCACAGCATAAGAAGATGGAGTCCTCACAGGACTTTCTGCAATCATTTCAGCAGTAAAAACACCAAAGCAAGCTAATCCAGCAATCAGTCCACTTTCTATCGCCTCCCTTCTAGTGCGTTTATCTACAGTGATCTCGAAGTGTTCTGCTACACATAATAACTGCTCTTTTGTGCAGTTAGCCAGAGCCTCAACTGTTGGTTCTTCTACAAAACTGTCTAAACTGAACTCCATGTTCACAGACACAAGAAAGTTGTCCTCTATTTGGTTTAAGCGGACAAAAAAACCACTGTATACAACAGTACTAAAATATCTGGACTGCAATTGAATGCAACAAACAGATGCGCAACTGAGAGCGTTCAATAAATCAGCAGTTTTCTGAGCTGATTCAACCCAACTATGAGTGCAAACTCCACCACAAAACCTAGTAGTATTTAGGCTATCAGACACACAAGAAAACTGCAAATGTTTTTAGTCAGCTACTGACAAAACAGACGTGTGGGACGTCTAACAAGCAGAGTACAGCAGGTACACAAAAAAAACACGTAGCTTACCACTACTTTAGTTCTCTCCTACCAAAATACAAACTAGCTCATATTAGTCATCCCATGACGAGCCCCCAATAAATATGTTACAACTGGAAACAGCCAAAACATATTCAATGGGACACTGGACACAGAAGAAGTTTAACAAAAATTTAATTTAACTAAAACTAAAAACGTCCAAGCCGGCGAGGTCCTCTCTGGCTTCTCCCACCTGGCCCGTAACATCTTCTGGCACAGCGTCCAAAGGAAAAGAAAATTAGGAAAAAGTACAA
>JBBPBX010014861.1:0-39708 GCA_038048925.1 Garcialebias charrua | reverse complement strand
GACAGGGTGCCAAGAGAGGAGGTGTGGTATTGCATGAGGAAATCTGGAGTGGCAGAAAAGTATGTTAGACTGGTACAGGACATGTATGAGGACAGCAGGACAGTGGTGAGATGTGCTGTAGGAGTGACAGATAGCTTCAAGGTGGAGGTGGGATTGCATCAAGGATCGGCTCTGAGCCCCTTCTTGTTTGCTCTGGTGATGGACCGACTAACAGATGAGGTCAGGCAGGAATCCCCATGGACTATGATGTTTGCAGATGACATTGTGATATGTGGTGAGAACAGGGAACAGGTGGAAGAGAACTTGGAGAGGTGGAGGTATTCACTTGAAAGAAGAGGAATGAAAGTCAGCCGTAGTAAGACAGAGTACATGTGTGTGAATGAGAGGGAGGCCAGTGGAACAGTGAGGCTACAAGGAGCAGAGGTCACAAAGGTGCAGGACTTCAAGTACTTGGGGTCCACTGTCCAGGAAAATGGGAAATGTGGTAAAGAGGTGAAAAAGAGAGTCCAGGCAGGATGGAGTGGATGGAGAAAAGTTTCAGGAGTGATTTGTGACAAAAAGGTGTCAGCAAAGGTCAAAGGAAAAGTTTACAAGACAGTGGTGAGACCAGCTATGTTGTATGGTCTGGAGACAGTGGCATTGACAAAAAGACAGGAGAAAGAACTGGAAGTGGCAGAAATGAAGATGCTGAGGTTCTCCTTAGGAGTGACAAGGATGGATAAGATCAGGAATGAGATCATCAGAGGTACAGCACATGTTGAACAACTGGGAGATAAAGTTAGGGAGGCCAGACTGAGATGGTTTGGACATGTCCAGAGGAGGGACAGTGGGTATATTGGTAGAAGGATGTTAGAAATGCAGCTGCCAGGAAAAAGACAAAGAGGAGATATATGGATGCAGTTAGAGAGGACATGAAGGTAGTTGGAGTGAGGACAGAGGATGCAGAGGACAGAGTGAGGTGGAGGAGGATGACTCGCTGTGGCGACCCCTGAAAAGGGAAAAGCCGAAAGAAGAAGAAGAAGAAGAAGATTGTTGATCAAATAGAAAGGTGCTATATAAGTGCAGTCCATTTTGTTTCTGCTAGTATTTTTTATTGTGATCATTTCATCCTTTCTCCCTCCACTGAGGCTAGCTTGTAAAAATTTACTAAAATGTCAGTGATTCTCTACTTTACGTATATTTTAATTTTTAGACATGATGCTTTAAATGCGTCAGCAAGCAGTGACTGTGCTTCATGATAAAATCTGGTAAAATAGAAAAAACTCAACGCTCAGACTGATTTTAAATACTCGTGATTTTAGTAAAAGTATGTTACTTTTTGTAAGTCATATAACCCAAAAATGTAAGTGAAAAGTTCAAATAAAAATACGTTTCGGGCAGATTTGTGGATTTATGGATTTTATTACACACATGCATACACCACACAGGGAGTCCGAGACTTATGAACGAGTTCAGGACCTACGGGCCGTTCGTAACCCGATTTTGACGTAAGTTGGGGACCACCCGAGCTGCCACTGATACACGTACATGTACGGTAATGAACAGTTACCAAGTTACCTATCCTAACCCAGTGTAGTACATACTTATCAAAAAACACAGACATTACTGTACATTTTTAACCTTAATAAAATTTCTTATAATGGAGAAATATATAAAAAATTATATATATATATATGTATATATATATATATATATATATATATATATATGTATATATATATATATATATATATATATATATATATATATTAGGCATGTAACGAGATCTCGTTGTACGAGATCTCGCGATATTAAACTCCCGCGATATCTCTCGTTGAGAGGTAACGTTGTCTCGCGAGACGCTAATGCTAGCGCTAGCAGAGCCCCTAGCAAGTCAGCGTCACGGACAGCATGGCTTCGCCGGATGAAGTTGCTATAGAAGACGCCCCAACTACTGATGGAGGGTCCCGGTGCCGCAGACGCCTCTACATTGATGGAGGGTCCCGGCGCTGCCGACGCTGCCCCGAATGTAAAGACACACGCGTAAACACCGGTGTGACCGGTGTTGCCAGATAGAGTCCCACCCACCCAAAGCACTCTTTACCCGCAAAAGTCAGAAGGAAAATCGCGGTGAACCGCCCAATCTGGCAACACTGGTGAGTGACGGCTGCAGATTCAGTGCTGATGCGGATATTTATGTTCAATTTTTGGAAAGTCCTGCGTGAATATCTATTTTTTTAAACAAAGTTGAACGTTCTAAGGTCTAAGGAGATTCAATCAGTAAAATGAAGACATCAGTTGGGTTTGTAATACATGTTAAAACAGAATAAAAGCCTTTTTGCGGCATAAAACCGATCTTTGAAGTTTTCTTGAACTAATATTAAAATCTCGTCTCGTTCTCGCGAGACTCTGTAATTTGTCTCGTCTCGTCTCGTGAGTTTTGTGTATCGTTACACCCCTAATATATATATATATATATATATATATATATATATATATATATATATATATATATATATATATATATATATATACATATATATATATATGTATATATATATATATATATTTTTTTTTTGATAGATTGTGTCCAGAAGAATTTCTAAGATATTTCTCAGCACTGTTTTAATGACAAACCTCTTTCCGCCCTTTGACCCCAGCAGCTCTGTCCCCAGACACACAGTAGCAGAATGATTCCAGATGGAGAAAGTCCATGGTTGGAAAAGCATCATCACATTTTTATATTTCATTCAACACAGACTGATCACATGCAAACAAGTCATCAATTTTTGGCGCATTTTGTGATATCGTCCAACCGTAGCATGAAAATAACAAATTGTCTACGGCAACACCAGGTGCATGTTAAAATGCCATTTAGCTCTCCATTAGCCCTGTAGCTTCTGCGAAAGTGATTTTAATCAACATGCAATGTTTTTGAATTACAGGAAGAGTACTGAGTTCACGCTGTCAGTAACTTCTAAGGCAGTTGCATTTTCTCCATGCCAATAGTGCTGTCTGTGAATTTTCTTTCAAACCCATCCAACAAGTGAGCAAATGCTAACTGTATAAACAGAACTAGAATTTTTTAATTAAAGGTGCTCTCTCAAATGCGTTCCATTCTCATGTCAGGATTCACATCAGCTTCTATAATTACAAAGAAAGACATTTTCTAATAACATTTCGGTCAGTGTATAAAGTAGTTTCAGTTGTTCTCATTCAGTGTGATTTCTAGTCCTTGATTGGCTGGAAAAATCAATGGGAAAAGGTTGTCCCTCTTGGCCTAGAAGTCTAGTGGTGTCAGCTGCTGTGAGGCTGCATGTGTTTAACCAATTATGTAATATTATTTTTTCCTAAAAATCTACAAGAAGTTCAATCAACTGTTTTTTCTGGTCTCTTCTAAGAGTATTGTATGACTGTGAGTCACTAACATTTCCATTAATAAGATACAGTCTTCTTTACGTTTTGTTTCTAAACAGAGTTAGCTAGATATTTCACAGAATGATTGTCTTTTTTTATGAAGATATGGGAGCATTACTTACAACACTGGTAATATTTAGTTCTGCAAAGTTCAGTTACACATATGTAGGCCTGTATGTAAATATTTAAATCCAGTATAAGGTTGTATCCAAGTGGCATCGAAGTGAAATTCAACAGGCGGCTGCTCTCTGTTTTAACTGGAAGAGTTCAGACTCCATATTTGTTTTCAGTTCGCTCCAGATGGCAGACACTGGAGAGCCTTTACACCCAGAACCACTGGAAGTGAAATGAATCGTTCAGTGAAGGTTTCTTTACTTTGCATTTCCCCCATAACCAATGCTTTTTCAGGCTCAAAACAGTGCTTTACTAACAAGGAAGAGGTTTTTCTTTATACAGTAGTCCCTCACTTATTGTGGGGGTTATGTGCCAGACACCCCCACGATGGGTGGAAATCCACAAAGTAGGAACATTATATTTATTTTAGTGTGTATATATATATATATATATATATATATACAGTATATATATATATAGATAGATAGATAGATAGGTGTGTGTATGTATAAAGGCTTTATCCCACACTCTTGCAATGTTCTTAACAATGTTGGAAACTCTCTAAATGCTCTAAAAGAGCACAGAGAAAGAAAGAGCACAGAGAAAGAGAGCAGACAGACTGATGCTATGGCTACTGAGACAATCCCAGGGGCGGACTGGCCATTGGGAGCACCAAGCCATTTCCCGGTGGCCTGGCCCGCTCAGTGATCATTGAGGGGCTGGACCAAAGGCTCTTTTCGGGTTGTACTTGATTATTTTAAATAAACAATCCATACCACTCACTCAGGTGTCCCCCTCACTGTCTGTCTGCAGCCACAGGCTGTCTGTTACAGCAGAGACAGCCTCAGAAAGAGAAAGGAGGGGTGGGGTCTGTCTTCCCCCCATTGCTACTGCTCAGGGAGCTTCAGTGAGTTGGATACCTGAGGGAGCGGCATGGATTGTTTATTTAAAATAATCAATTGTGACCCGAACCAAGCTTTTTTTTTCAACCCCTTGGAGATCACTGAGCAGGCCAGGCCACCGGGAAATGTCCCAGTGCTCCCGATGGCCAGTCCGCCTCTCAGCAGAATGCTCTGGTTGGTCGCCTTCCAACAATCAGCCAATCGTGTCTTGTACAAAGTACAATCTTACGTTGAAAATCCACGAAAGAGTGAGTCTGTGGAAATCCAACCACAAAGTTTCGAGGGACTACTGTACTGTATTTTAGGAAAGTACACTGGTATTGAAAGGAAAAGGTTTAGCTTTTAAATAAAGCTAAATGTTTTTGTTATGTTAAGCTAATGGTGCTGTCACTTAGAAAAATCTTTGACCAGGGACACTGGGCTTTTTAAATTCGTATTAAGTTTTGTGTTTTCTGAATCATTAAAATGTTATTGTTTCAGCTTTACTTCTACATGGAAATGACATTTTTGTAAATTCCACACTTGTGTTTTCATTTTGACTGTCAAAACGCAACTTTTTGATAATGATTATCATAGCCCCACCTCTTATTTAATATATAACCCAAGGGTTTCATCCTCTACTTCTTCTCGGGTTTACATTTCACACCCAGCACACAAGATTTGTGTGCATTTCCCACGCCTTGTTTCCTGTTTTTGGTGTAAGCCTAATTTTGTTATTGATTACAGTTCTACATTTACAGATGCACAAAGACACTTCTAGAAACTGTGTCATGTTTTCAAGGCTATTTATTAAAAACAACTAATAAGATAGTTTGAGAAAACTGTGTTTTTGTATACAGAAGGCCCAAGTAAATATAATCCACTGGTTCTTATTTGCCCCTCCCTGGGCTGCCACCTTACCGTGGTGGATGGGGTTTGAGTGTCCCAATGATCCTAGGAGCTATGCTGTCAGGGGCTTCATGCCCCTAGTAGGGTCACCCAAGGCAGACAGGTCCTAGGTGAGGGACCAGACAAAGTGCAGCCCGAAGACCCCTTATGATGAGTAAAATAAATGGACAAAATGTTCCCTCGCCCGGACGCGGGTCACCGGGGCCCCACTCTGGAGCCAGGCCCGGAGGTGGGGCACGTTGGCGAGCGCCTGGTGGCCGGGCTTTCACCCATGGAGCTCGGCCGGGCACAGCCCGAAGAGGAGACGTGGGTCCCCCTTCCCATGGGCTCACCACCTATGGGAGGGGCCAAAGGGGTCGGGTGCAATGTGGGATGGGTGGTGGCCGAGGGCGGGGACCCTGGCGGTCTGATCCTCGGCTACAGAAGCTGGCCATTGGGACATGGAATGTCACCTCTCTGGTGGGGAAGGAGCCTGAGCTAGTGTGTGAGGTTGAGAGGTTCCGACTAGAAATAGTCGGACTCACCTCAACGCATGGCTCTGGCTCTGGAACCAGTTTCCTTGAGAGGGGTTGGACACTCTTCCACTCTGGAGTTGCCCCTGGTGAGAGGCGCCGAGCAGGAGTGGGCATACTTGTTGCCCCCCATCTTGGTGCCTGTACGTTGGGGTTCACCCCGGTGAACGAGAGGGTAGCCTCCCTTCGCCTACGTGTGGGGGGACGGGCTCTGACTGTTGTTTGTGCCTATGCGCCAAACGGCAGCGCAGATTACCCACCCTTTTTGGAGTCCTTGGAGGGGGTATTGGAGAGTGCGCCTCCTGGGGACTCCCTTGTTCTGCTGGGGGACTTCAACGCTCACGTGGGCAATGACAGTGAGACCTGGAGGGGTGTGGTTGGGAGGAACGGCCCCCCTGATCTGAACCCGAGTGGTGTTTTGTTGTTGGACTTCTGTGCTCGTCATGGATTGTCCATAACGAACACCATGTTCAGGCATAAGGGTGTACATATGTGCTCTTGGCACCAGGACACCCTAGGTCGCAGTTCGATGATCGACTTTGTTGTCGTCTCATCTGATCTGCGGCCGCATGTCCTGGACACTCGGGTGAAGAGAGGGGCGGAGCTGTCAACTGACCACTACCTGGTGGTGAGTTGGCTCCGATGGTGGGGGAGGATGCCGGTCAGACCTGGCAGACCCAAACGTATTGTGAGGGTCTGCTGGGAACGTCTGGCAGAGTCTCCCGTAAGACGGAGCTTTAACTCCCACCTCCGGGAGAGCTTTGAACACGTTCCGAGGGAGGCGGGGGACATTGAGTCCGAGTGGGCCATGTTCCGCGCCTCTATTGTCGAGGCAGCTTATCAGAGTTGTGGCCGCAAGGTTGTTGGTGCCTGTCGTGGTGGCAACCCTCGAACCCGGTGGTGGACACCGGCGGTGAGGGATGCTGTCAGGCTGAAGAAGGAGTCCTATTGGGCCTTTTTGGCCTGTGGGACCCCGGAAGCAGCAGATAGGTACCGACAGTCCAAGCGGCATGCGGCTCGGGTGGTTGCTGAGGCAAAAACTCGGGCGTGGGAGGAGTTCGGAGAGGCCATGGAGAATGACTTCCGTACGGCTTCGAGGCGATTCTGGTCCACCATCCGGCGTCTCAGGGGGGGAAAGCGGTACGCGACCAACACCATTTATGGTGGGGATGGCGTGCTGTTGACCTCAACTCGGGATGTTGTGAGTCGGTGGGCGGAGTACTTCGAAGACCTCCTCAATCCTACTGGCACGTCTTCCACTGAGGAAGCGGAGCCTGGGGACTTTGGGTCGGGCTCTCCAATCTCTGGAGCTGAGGTCACCGAGGTGGTTAAAAAGCTCCGCGGTGGCAGGGCTCCAGGGGTGGATGAGATTCGCCCTGAGTTCCTTAGGGCTCTGGATGTTGTGGGGTTGTGTTGGCTTACGCGACTCTGCAATATCGCGTGGACATCGGGGGCAGTTCCCTTGGATTGGCAGACTGGGGTGGTGGTTCCCCTATTCAAAAAGGGGGACCGTAGGGTGTGTTCCAACTATAGGGGGATCACACTCTTAAGCCTCCCTGGTAAGGTCTATTCAGGGGTTCTGGAGAGGAGGGTCCGTCGGATAGTCGAACCTCGGATTCAGGAGGAGCAGTGTGGTTTTCGTGCTGGTCGTGGAACACTGGACCAGCTCTACACCCTCAGCAGGGTCCTGGAGGGCGCGTGGGAGTTTGCCCAACCAGTTTACATGTGCTTTGTGGACTTGGAAAAGGCATTCGACCGCGTCCCTCGGGGGGTTCTGTGGGGGGTACTCCGGGAGTATGGGGTACCAGGCCCATTGATATGGGCTGTTAGGTCCCTGTACGACCGGTGTCAGAGCTTGGTCCGCATTGCCGGCAGTAAGTCAGGCTCGTTTCCAGTGAGAGTTGGACTCCGCCAAGGTTGCCCTTTGTCACCGATTCTGTTCATAACTTTTATGGACAGAATTTCTAGGCGCAGCCAAGGTGTTGAGAGGATCCGTTTTGGTGGCCTTAGAATCGCTTCTCTGTTTTTTGCAGATGATGTGGTCCTATTGGCTTCATCAGATCGTGATCTACAGCTTTCGCTGGAGCGGTTTGCAGCCGAGTGTGATGCGGCCGGGATGAGGATCAGTTCCTCCAAATCCGAGGCCATGGTCTTGAGCCGGAAAAGGGTAGCATGCCCTCTCCGGGTCGGGGATGAGGTCCTGCCCCAAGTGGAGGAGTTTAAGTATCTCGGGGTCTTGTTCACGAATGAGGGAAAACTGGAGCGTGAGATCGATAGGCGGATAGGTGCAGCATCCGCAGTGAAGCGGGCGCTGTACCGGTCTGTCGTGGTGAAGAGAGAGCTGAGTCGAAAGGCAAAGCTCTCAATTTACCGATCGATCTACGTTCCCACCCTCATCTATGGTCATGAGCTTTGGGTTGTGACCGAAAGAACGAGATCTCGGATACAAGCGGCTGAAATGAGTTTTCTCCGCAGGGTGTCTGGACTCTCCCTTAGAGATAGGGTGAGAAGCTCAGTCATCCGGGAGGGACTCGGAGTAGAGCCGCTGCTTCTCCACATCGAGAGGAGCCAGTTGAGGTGGCTCGGGCATCTGGTTAGGATGCCTCCTGGACGCCTCCCTGGGGAGGTGTTCCGGGCATGTCCCACCGGGAGGAGGCCCAGAGGAAGACCCAGGACACGCTGGAGGGACTATGTTTCTCGGCTGGCCTGGGAACGCCTTGGGATTCCCCCAGAGGAGCTGCTCCATGTGGCTGGGGAGAGGGAAGTCTGGGCCTCCCTACTTAGGCTGCTACCCCCGCGACCCGACCCCGGATAAGCGGACGAAAATGGATGGATGGATGGATGGTTCTTATTTGGGCAGCACGGTGGCGCAACAGGTAGAGTTGCTGTTTCTTAGGGCCAGTTTACACGGCGCGTATTTTGAGTGTAACCGCTACTTTCTCTTTGCGTCTTTGCTTATCGCCTACACGATGCTGCTGGCCCCCCTCTTTGCATCCGATACTTTCCTGATCCACCTCTCAAGGTGGAACTTTTTCGCTGACCCCCCGCTGATAATGTAAACATCTCCTGCTGAGATTTTGTGTCAACCACATGCGCGCAGCTCGCACGCGCGGACAGTCTAGGGTAGGCGGACATTTCACGTGTCACGCTGCAAAATATAACAGTTTAACAATAATAAACAGTATTTATGTTGGCGTGGGAGATGTAAATTTATCTGAACTACAGTATCTATCTGGACTCGTTACATTTTTTAAACAGTGCGTAACGTGCTGTGAAAATGAAGACACCAGGTTTATTTTTTATTTATTTATTTATTCAGCACCACAAAGTTTACGTAACACAAACACTGAGAATTAAACTGAACACACTATTAAAACACGTGAACCGAACTGTAACTACGTTAATGAACTGGACTCTTGCTGTGTGTTCATCTGGACCCATCAGAACCGGTCTGCCTGTTTGTTGGAACGACAGCTTCTCCACCTGGCAGAAATAAATAAATAAATAAATAAAAACTCCGTTGTTGTGTGATCAAATTAAACACAAGCAAACATTATATTAAGAACGTTGATTTACCTGCTGTAAGTCAGCTGTTTATCACGGAGTAAAGTCCGGTTCTGGTCCACAGTCCACTCAGCGTCTGGTGTGCAGCTTGTTAGATGAAGCAGTCCCGCTTGGTGTCAAATCTGTCGACTCTTATCCAAAATCCAGCTTTAACTTGTTGTTAACTTGTTGTTGGCTCAAATTTTAGCACAAAAGAAAGTAGCAGACTGCCAGCAGAGTGACGCCAAAAATACACTACATGCGTTCCGGCTCCGCCCCGCTCCGGTCCGACTTCCGCAGCAAATACGCACCCATTATAATCAATGACAGAATTTACACTGGCTCCGCACGGCGGCGGCGAGTTGCGGAGAGCGGACGGCAGTCCGTCAAAATTAGAAATTTTTCTATTTCTGCCGGACGCCGGAGCTGTGCCGGAGTCAACTTTTGAAGATTACGTCGCACCAACAGGAAAAGGAACGAGCACAACTTCCGTATTTACAAAATAAAATCACCACGGGCGGACTTAATCCTAGCTCTATACGGATTTATTTGTACAAAAATGCTGTCAAACTATCATTTATGACTACGCCTACAAACGCAATACAATAAATAAATAAATAAAGTATTTTATTCTGAAATGTAATACATCACTTCCTGTTGCTCAAACCATGTCCTGTCGCTCATTTACGAGAGAAGATCAAGGCAGCAGTCTCTACTGTTGTTCTCCTTCTTCCACCGAATGAATTGTTTTGTTCTGACTTACTTATTTATCACTTGATTTATTTATTTTTTTCAATTCAACCATTATTTATACAGGCTAGCCTCATTGAGCCACGGGGACTCATTTACAAGAGGGACCTGTCTCACTCAGGGTCAATTTAGAGTTACCAATCAGCCTAACATGCATGTTTTTGGACTGTGGGAGGAAACCGGAGCACCCGGAGAAAACCCACGCATGCACGGAGAGAACATGCAAACTCCACCCAGAAAGGCCCCCGGACCGGGATTTGAACCGAGGACCTGCTCGCTGAGAGGCAGCAGCTCTACCAGTTGTGCCACCGTGCTGCCCATTTATCGCGCGATCTCGCAATTCCCGCGCATGCGTCTCGGAGCGGCGCATCCAGGCGGACCTGAGCGGAGCGGAGGTAGTGGAAATTGGACTCGCTCAGCTGCGACCTGCGGAGCGGGGCGGAGCCGGACCGCATGTAGTGTATTTTTGGCGTGAGGCAGCACGCATGCGCAGTGGGTGAAGGTTCAGCAGCACGCATGCGCAGTGGGTGAAAGGGGGGGTGCATGAGGGAGGGGGGAGATTCGAGCAGATCCGTGTCAACGCAAAACTTTTAATCTAATTATTAACATACCCAAAAGTTCCGTTTCCCCCCACAGTGTCTGTGTAAACAGGGCCTTAGTGAGCAGGTTACCCTGTTTTCAAATCCTGGTCCAGGGTGACCTTTCTGGGTAGAGTTTGCATGCATCTCTCCTTGCATGTGTGGGTTTTCTCCGGGTCCTCCGGTTTCCTAACTCTAAATTGTCCCTAGGTATGAGTGAGAGAGTGAATGGTTGTTTGTCTCGTTTGTCTCTATGTGGCCCTGTGATGGACTTGCGACCTTTCCAGGGTGTACCCCGAGTCTCGCACAGTGATCGCTGGACATGGACACCGGCGACCCCCGCCACCCAAAAAAGGAGAAGTGGGGAAAAAAAGGATGGTTCTCATTTTATAAAAATAATCACTATTTTAAAGTTACAACATATTCTAGTACTATTGTACTTTCTATGTGGGAAAGTTTGTACTTTACAATAGTTATTTTATGTATATATTTCTTTATTGCACCTTAAATTTTCTCCCTGTGAAACCAAAACTTGTATAGCCGTCAACCTCATTCAAAGACTCATGCTAACAATCCAGGACTGAAACCAATGTGCATGCTTCCAGTACTTCAAACCAAGAGTTGTTGGTTCATCTCTCCTCAGCATGTGCTGTGTCAGTGACGCGACCCATGTCATCAAGAACAGGCTAAGGAAACACAATCCTGGAACTCAACCATACGTGGAGGAAAAGCAGTGGGTGGTAGTGACGTAAAAGATACTCAAAGAACATACTATTAAGACCCCTAAAACAACATTCCCTTCTTCTCTGTTTCCCCCCTCACTTCACATCCTTGCACCCTGCAGGATGGATGTATTTCTTTCAAGAAAAAGACACAAAGTATCACTAAACTGCAATCAGGTGCAGTTTAAAACATTTTCTTAAGAATATTGCCAGTAGTTTCCAAGAATTACATCCTTTATTGGCCCGTTTCTTCCAGCTATGCTCGTCATTACATTCAGGCCTGCTGTGGAGAAATGACGCAAAAAACGAAAAAGATAAACAGTGATTTTGATGGGGGTGTAGAACGGTTCACCTCAGTTCGCTGTCACTTTGAGCTGAGCGCGTCAGAGTTACAACAGTCAGTGAGAAAACTTTGAGTCGAATCTTCACCAGTCTTTGCTTTTTGTCACGTGACATGTGGCAACATGGGTGCATAAAATCTTATTAGTTACACCGTTTCTAGTAAATGGGCTTTTATTGAGCCCATGTGTGTTCATAACTGTTGTTTTGTCCAAATTTGGGTGATTTATGTAGCTGATGTAACTTTGTTTTTACAAAGAGTCATTAGAGAAGTGACGTTGCCTGGCACTAAGACTGGAGTAGTGAAACGCATCCAGTTCAGGGAAGTGTATACACACACACACACACACACACACACACATACACACTGCACAGTGAGGGAGAGATTTTTAAAAAGGCCTGAGGGAATTGTTGTTACCACAGCCTCCAGCAGACAGCGAGAAAAACTACACGGCAAGTAGATAAGTGTATCTGCGTGTGTGTTGCCATATGGCACATTCATGTACTGACAATGTGCACGTTGTCCTGTTGGTCTTTTTTATTTTACGTATTTTTTTTATACCATAAACTGATACTTTTTCATTTGCTAAAGCATACAGAGCCAAAAGTCTTGACGTCATAGTCTGTTTCAGCTGACCAAATATGCTCATGAGTTTCCCACATTACATGAAAGTAAACATCCACTGGCTCTGACATGATTTCTGCAAAGCCCACTGATGCTCTTAAATAAAAAAAGAAAACCAGTTAAAGTCTGCTCCTTTTAGCAGCCAGTCCTCTGTATGTGTGACCCCTCCACTTGCATAGAGGGGCTGTCATTGTCATTGGGGTGGGGGTGGGGGTGGCTGTTTATATATTTATTTTTATTACAAGTTCAGTCTTTCCTCTGTGTCAGTGACCTTGGTGCTCCTCAGTCACCTTTGCCTTCATTTAATCACATCTGTTAATGCGCTCATTAGTCTCAGCTGCCCTCGCTCAGTAACCCCCCCACACACACACACACACACACACACACACACATACACACACACACTGCTTACCGTCAATCTTGGTCATTGGTTCTTTTTCCTCGTTCTTTTATCATCCCGCTTGTTGTTGTGCTTCTGTTTCTCTTGGCTCTAACTATTGATTAGAGTTTCAGTTTTACTGAAGTTTGCCTCTGACTATAGGCCTTGGGTCTTTAAAGGTTCAGTCTGAAGTTTCTGTAGAACTGCAGAACTTAGAAAAAATTTCAACAGGCAAAGCATTCTGATCCCTCCCCCTCAGAGCCATATATGGCTCTGCTCTCCCATGGTCTGCTGAAATTCAAATTCAAGCTCTGTTTTTATTGGCTGATTCAAATTCAAGCTCTGTTTTTATTGGCTGGTTACAAACTCTGTTTTTATTGGCTGGTTAATGGCGGGTCACTTTTTCTTTTTAGAAATGCCTATTTACCACCTGGAGAAGCAAGGGGACAATATTTTTTTTAAGTTTTTTTCAGAGATTACCTCTCTAACATCAGTCTAGTGACAGAGTGAAGAAATATGTTAAAAATATATTGTTAGAAAAGTTACATATAGCAGCTTTAATGTCAAAACACCTACCGTATTTTTCAGACTATAAGGTGCACTTAAAATTCTTTAATTTTCTCAAAAATCGACAGTGAGCCTTATCAATCAATCAATCAAACTTTATTTATAGAGCCCTTTTCAGCAGCCAGAAGGTGCACAAAGTGCTGAACAATACAGAAGTAAAAAACAAACAATTAAAATAAAATAAAACAGCCAGTTAAAAATTAAAAACAATTAAGACATAACAAGAATGACAAAGAAATACTAGGTATTAAAAGCCTGTCTGAATAAAAAGGCTTTAAGATTAGATTTAAAAACTCCCTATCAGTGATGGAGCGCAAGTCCTGAGGTAGTTGGTTCCAGAATCTGGGTGCAACGACAGAAAAGGCCCGGTCACCCCATCGTTTGTAGTTGGTCTTTGGGACGGACAGGAGAAATGTATTAGATGATCTCAGTGTTCTCCTATATTCACGGAAAGCTACAAGATCAGTTATCGGTGCGTCTTCTGTATTAAATCTGGTTGTGCTTACTGACCTTGAACCGATATTATGTGGTACACGGCACTCAGAAATCTGGCAAAATTAACTTGTTTTGCTTAATGCGCCTTATAGTCTGAAAAATACGGTACTTCTGTCTTGAACTTTCAGTATTGACTTTTAACATCTGGGCTTTTGGGTTTTCATATATTTCTGCTTGAAAACATCAAATTTTCATCTATGTTCTATAGGTAAATAAGTAGTTATAGTTGAAAAGTGGAATATACAATCAAAAAAGACGTTCAATACAAGATCAAATGGACTTTATTTGTTACAGAAGACGTTTCGACCTCTAGAGGGCGTTATCAATTCTATGAACAGACTGTGTGCGCGTGGATTTATAACAGTCTTAGGAGTCACGGAATATACAATAATGGAGAAAATGTTGACCTAGTATTCCTGTAGTAATGTGTACAATTCTTGAGCCATACAAGCCATTTCTCAAAATTCTTGAAAGGAGCCACATTTTTTTACATTTTCAAATAAAAATAATCATGATTCTTATGTCTCCACTTTTCTTTTTAATGTCTTTTAGTCTCATTCTTTGAACACAAGCTGTATTTTCACTCATTTACACTGCAGTTCACGAACCTGCTTTCGTTAAACCATTTAACATTGACCGGGGTTATGCATGCATGGAAAAAATTGCTAATGTAACCCAAGGATGTGTCGCCGCACCTATTTTCTGTTTTTCCTGTACAAAAAGAGACAAACGGCTCAGGACTTTTGCACACCAAGGTGTTCCCACCCTTTGTGCTGAAATAAGTGCAGTTAAAAGTCTGTAGTGATGCTGGATCATCTTAAAATACCCTGTGAATACGTACTAACAGTTTTAAAAGGAAACCACCGAGTGGCACGCTACTAAATTGGCTGAGCAGATGTCCTGTAAAGGACCGCCGAATGTCGTCAACAAAACGGGTGAGGCATGACGTCCTGACATGTGACCCGTTGCTCCACGTCATCATCCTGTCTCCGACTACCGTCCTGTCTGTCTTCACTTATTTATGGAAAGCCGCAAGAGTCCCAAAAAAATCTCGAGAAGGTAAACTGACAAAGTTAATTGGCATGTACGTATACCTCTTGAACCTTTGGAACGTTACAACCAGTCTTTTAAGTATTTCATTTAAATTGTATATGATAGAGTACACAAAGTAAATTGTAAAGTGGTGCATGGATTTTAATTTTTGTTTTTAATTTGACACGTCTAACTAAAATTCAGTCCATCCAAATGCCTCCAGAAGTCATCTACCATATTTCCTGGAATATAGGTCGCACCTGAATATAGGTCGCATTGTCCAATTATTGCCAAAGAATTGGAAACATCCATATATAGGTCGCACCTGAATATAGGTCGCACCCACGTCAAAATGTGACCGTGTTTAGCTCTGCTGCAAATGTCTGCCACAGGAGCACACAGCAAGGCTTTTAAGAAGATTAACACTTAAAAACAATTATTTGTTTGATAAAAATTATAGCAATGTGTAGTATGTGTCTGAGCTGAACTTTTCTTTAATAAATGAATAATTTTAGCAGGATAAACACCTAAAAAATATATTTATTAGCTGACATTATTGTAAGAGTGTGTCTCAGTTTAATTTTTGTTTATAAATGATTACAAATCAGCTTATTTTATAAAATGCCACAAATAGGTCGCACCTGAATATAGGTCGCAGGGCATGCAAAAATGATAAAAAGCCGCAACCTATATTCTGGAAAATACGGGTAATCTGTAAACAAAATTTGCCTGCATGAAATTTAAGCAAATCCGCTTTTCCCCTGACCTATCAGCTGTGTTCCTTGGTCTTCATGATGCTGTTTCATCACTAACATCTTGTAACAAACCTCTGAAGCCTTCACAGAATAGCTGGATTTATACTGAGATTAAGAGAAAATCAGAGTAATCTGTTCACTCTCTCCTCGGGTGGGATGGGAATAAAATGNAATGTAGTTGACTCAAAACGTTACCGTATTTTTCCGGTCTATAAGTCGCACCTTTTTGCCTAATTTGCATGCCTTGCTACTAATAGAGAGGCGAGACTTATTTATGGATTTTTCCCCATATTTTTAGACCAATTTTTGGCTCAGATATGACCGTTTTTCATTTTGGCAAAAAATGGTGCAGTACCACTTTTGTCCTCTAGGGTACACCGACCGTTCCCACCTCATGTGTCCGAAGGCAGCCTCCTCTGGTCAGACACACTCTGTCGCAGACCGGCCTCCTGGTCTGGAGGTAACTACTGTTAGCTCAGTGTTTGTTCGCAAAATAGTTCATAAACCACACAGCAGATTTTCTTTAAACTTACAGAAAGTAATTATTTGGTGGTCATTTACAAACTTTTAGCTGTTGGAGTTGTTTGAGATAAATTTCGATTTTTTATGGGCATAAATCTGTCGCGGCTAGCTTCCTTGTTCCTTCCGTGTACATTTTAGCAAATAGCTCATAAACCACTTGGCGGATTTTCTTTAAACTTACAGAAAGTAATTACTTGGTGGTCATTTACAAACTGTTAGCTGTTGGAGTTGTTAGAGCTAAAATTCGATTTATTTATCATTTATTTTCGCAGCGCGCGCGACCGTTTGGAAGACGACAAAGCGAAACAATTTAAATCCAGCAGATTTGACCATTACATGAATTTATTAAGGAATGGTTAAGCTAAGACACATCTTTGCTATAATTTTCAGCAGACAAATAATTGTTTTTACCGTGTTAATCTTGTGAAAAGTCCTTCCGTGCATGCTTCTGTGGTCGTCATTCTCAGCAGGGCAAATGACGCGCTGACGCTTCGCGTAGCGGTGACACATAATAGATGCGACTTAAATAAAGGTGAGACATGTTTATGGATTTTTCCAATTTATTGCCAATAATTGGACAAAGCGACTTACAGAAAGGTGCGAGTTATCAGGCGGAAAATACGGTAATCAGATGTAAAATCTCCTGTTTCAATAGATACAGTGGTGCTCGATGTATTTATTTATTTTATTTTGTATTACAGGACATGACAGAGTGTCTCTCCCACAGTTGAAAGAAGGCAGCAGCAATGACTGAAGAGGGAGCTCAAATTTTCTGAACACAGCCTCATCACTTGCCCAGTCCAACAAGATGGGGATCCAAAGAAATGAAGTGTTAGAGTAGCTCAAAGCCATTTCTCTGTTGCTGTCAGGTGACTGTTATACACACTCCCTTATACCAGTGTTTTTCAACCTTTTTTGAGCCAAGGCACAGTGTTTGCATTGAAAAAATCTCAGACTCCACTGCCAGGTTGGTATAAGGCTTATACCAACCTGGCAGTGGAGTCTGTTCACAAGGCTCTGCATCCTACGGTTACTGACGGACTATGTTTACATTATTGTTCTGAGTTTTTTATTTTTAACTTTACCTCTAAAACATTTAATAATAATAATTTCCTACTTCCGCTCTCGGCAAAGCAAGTCGCATATCTTTTTGCTCCTCTCCTCCCTAAGTTTTTCCTCCTCCCTGCCTGCATTTTTGTCTCGTCTGGAACTCTTCAGCGCTCACTCGAACCAATTTGTGATGGATTTAATTAATTGGGCTGTTTCCTCTATAGATAATTTTTTCCACGAAGCGAACCGGGCCAGGAGAAACGGCTTGCCCCTCCGACACGCACGCTGTCGGATACATTATGGACTCGTGGAGCCAGTGGCAGCCAATGTGTCTGACCGTCCTGTCTGTCGAAGACGTGGAAGATTTGTGGATTATTGGGATATTGGTGGCAGCTACTCTGTTTTTTGGCGTTGGCGGAGCTGTCTGCTACTGGAAGCTGAGGAAGACTGCGGCGGCTATCAGCGCGCTGGCGAAACTTCCTGATCAGCAAGATTCTCTGATCCGGGCTATGAGCTCCACATCCCAGCTGTTGTACGAACTGAACCGCACGATGGGAGCAGCGGTAGACCACCGCGGACCTGCGGTGCGTTTTGGAACTCGTTTACAGCCGTCCGGACTCAATCAGGGCACAGATGGGGGTTCGTAGCTCGGAACCTCATATGATTCGGCGATTTTGGACCTGAACAGCACCTGGACTTGGAAGGCTGCAGTCAAAAGTACACTGTGGCCTGAGCTGAAGATAAACAAAAGAGTATCTAATCTGGACTCTGAGCGACCTTGAATGAAGGCTGTGTGGAAATTCTTCTCCTGGAGTCGAAAGCTGAGAGAACACGCTGCCCCCCCTCCCCCCAGAGATCTCTGTGTGTGCGCTTGGATGGCGCCGAGCTGAGACAACTGCTGACTGTGCTTATCTGAATGTTACTCACAGACTTGATCTCCTTGCTTGTCATCAAACTGCAACATGTCTTGTCTCTCTGTGCTTAATGCTGGTAGAGTTTTTGGGACTTTATCATGGAGTGTCTTAAGAAGACAAATTATGATAGATTCTTTTTTTGAATACCAATGATACCCATCTGTACTTTCCTTTTGTATCTTTTTTCCCCACACCTTTGACCTTCATCCCGAAACGGATGAGAGAGGCCGCGCTGAAGAACATGTCGTGTTCTGAATAAGCAGCAGCTTTACACACTCATTCCATCTTCAGGATGACTGTGCATACATAATCACGCTGTACTTGTGAAAACTGGTGCAATGTTAATAAAAGCTCTTGAATCTTGAAAGGTTATGAACCCTTTAGAATTTTCTATATTTCAAGGTATCAAGGATTTTTTTAAATTGTCATACCAGCTCACATTTTCATGTTTATGGTATGAAATTCTGACTCGGGTCCCAGAATTAACAAATAAATAAATACAAAAGCGTGTGTGTGTGCATGTATATCCTTTGTGTGTGTGTATATTTATATATATATATTATATATATTATATACATCTTTTACCCGCTTCTTCCATTTTTGAGTCACGGGGGTTGCCGGTACTGTGCGAGGGGTGGGGTACACCCTGGACATCCTGGTGGTCTTGCTCTGAATGCTCTTTAGCTGCCTGCTTGAGAGGAGGGGCTGGAACAGACTGTGTGCAGAATGAGTGGAGTCCTTTATGATGTGGAGTGCTTTCCCCCCTGCATCGTGATGTGTAGAGGTCTGAGGTGGTTGGAAGGCTGCTCCCCACATCTTCTGTGCAGCCTTAACCACCCTCTGTAGAGCCATCCCCTCATTCTCTCATTTATCCTCTATCCTCTTAATAATATTTCTGCATAAATATCACCTAAAATATCAAACTTTGACAAGTCCTAAAAGTAAACAAAGAGAAACCAGTTAAACAAATGAGACAAAAATATTATACTTGGTCATTAATTTATTCAGGGAAATTATCCATTATATTAGTGAGTGGTAAAAATATGTGACCCTTTAGGATTATCAGTTAATTTGAAGGTGAAATTGGAGTCAGGTGTTTTCAACCAATGGTGATGATGAGCAGGTGTGAGTGTTTGATTTAAATAACAGTCTATCAAAGTCTGCTCTTCACAACATGTTTGTGGGAGTGGATCATAGCAGGAACAAAAAAGATTTCTGAGGACCTCAGGAAAAAAGTTGCTGATGCTCATTAGGCTGGAACAGGTTAAAAAAAAATCTCTAAGAGCTTGGACTCCACCAATCCACAAATGTGTATTTTCATGCATCCATCATGCATCATCTGTTCTATTTAAAAAAAGATTTAGACATTGTACTCTGTTTTATTTTACTGACATTGATTGTGAATAACAGTCCCATGTAATCACTCCAACAACAAATCAGTGAGGAACAAAAAGAACTGGTTGTTTTAATATCCTCATGGCTGCTTGATATGATACTGATATGATAGAGTTGATATGATATGGTGACGTGTCTCAGGCAGTCCTTGACTCAGATCCACTCCTTCATGTCTGCAGCAGACCCTTATGGACAGCTCAGACATGTAGGGGGAGGACCTGGGGGCTGGGCTGGAAGATTACTCTATAAACCTGATTTGTCTGGTCCCGATTTTAGGCAGGTCAAGGATTTCACATGGATGTTACACTGGTAAGAGTGTTATCTATATTGCATGTCCTGTGAATCACTGCGCTGTCCTCCAAAGCTTTGAAAATAAATGTGATGAAATACACCTTGGTCTGTTTTGGGAATCTACTTTTTTTCCCACGAAAGGTTGCTCAACAAGAGCAAGGCGTGGAATAGTACAAAGCGCCCCAGGGTAACTTTATTTATTTCATTTATTTTATTTATTCATTTCAATTTTAAAATACAAAGACAATTTAAAAAATAAATTAATCAAAAAACAATACATAAAATAAAAGGAAGCAGAAGAAGAAAAAATTCTTATCATATCTGCTCCTTCTTAAACAAAATCAATTCAAACAATAATCATACATAATACAGCAAAATGCATAGCTCATCAAAGTTTACCGTTTAGAATTAATTTGATATTAATTAACTTACATGTATATTTTCAACAAACTAGTTTTAATCCCTTTCTTGAATATAAACATTGACTTAACTTTTTTTATATCATTTTCCAAATTACTCCATAGACCTACAGTATTCCCTGTGTTGAAGTAGACCGACCCTTTAAACTGGTTCTATACTTTGGGTTTACAAAAATATCTATTCCTTTTAGATTATAACAACTTTTCCTTTTCACAAAATACGCTTGAATGTTCGATGGTAGTAATTCTGAGCTAAAAGAATATTATAGTCTACCAAATCATAAAACTTAAGTAATTTCAATTGACAAAACAAAATACTAGAAGCATAACAATACTGTAATGCTTTCTTGTTATAATTCTTACAGCTCTTTTTGCTAAATAAAAATAGGCTTTGTTATGGTTTTACAAGCTGTACCCCAAACATTAACACAATAAGTTAAATGTGGGACTATACTACAATTGTATTATAAAGCAAATACAAAGCATTATTATTCAATAAGTCCCTTACTCTACAATACTGCGTTGGACTTAGATATTTTAGTTTTTACCAAATTCATATGCTGTTTCCATGATAGTTTATCATCAATAATTACATCCAGAAACTTTACCTCATTCACTCTACATATCTTAACACCATCAATTTTGAAAGAAAAGTCCAAAGTTATCTTTTTACTAAATATCATAAAATTAGTTTTATCAACATTCAATGATAACTTATTTAATTCAAACCAATTTTGTATTTTAACAATCTCCATCTTTATCAACTCAAACATCTGTTCCAAATCTTTACCCAAACAGAAGAATGTGGTATCATCAGCAAATAAACACATTTTAGGATATCAGACACTTCAATTAAATCGTTTACATATGAATTAAACAACTTGGGTTCAAGTACTGAACCTTGTGGTACTCCACATGAAGTTCTGCATAAATTAGATCTTACATAATCCATCTGTACAAACTGTTTTCTGTCCCTCAAATAATTACTTATCCACTGCAAAGCAGGACCTCTAATACCATATTGTTTCAATTTATCGAGTAGATAAATGTTAATGTTCATGAGTCCAGCATCAGGAGAACACTGAACAACACCGGTGTGCATGGCAGGGTTGCAAGGAGAAAAGAGCATTGCTGCTCATCTGCAGTTCACTGAACATCACGTGGACAAGCCATAAGGCTGCTGGGAGAATGTTTTGTATCATGGTTTGGAACTGTTTTGCTGCATCTGGGCCAGGACTGCTTGCCATCATTGATGGAACAATGAATTCTGAATTATATCAGAGATTTCAGAAGGAAAATGTCAGAACATCTGTCCATGATGTGACCCTCATACAGCAAGACAAGTCGTTCTACCAAAGAATGGTTCAAGAAGAATAAAGTTCATGTTTGGAATGGCACCACTGTATTTAGCTAACAACAAACAATGTAAACTTTAATTTTATTTTCTGTTGTTTGGTCATGTAGTTTTCTAACTTCAGAATTGAAAATACCAAATAGCTGAGGGGAAAAGATTCTTCTCCACTTGTCTGGTGTTACTGGTGTTGATGGGTTCAGACTACTCAAAAAAAAAAAAAAAAAAAAAGCGGACCTCTAATCCTCCATGGAGACGGCCGTGTCAATAAAACCTCCCATTGCATCCCTCCCTTTGTAGCAATGAAATACAGCAGAGATCCGTGGCCAAACACGAAACTTTAAAGTCCATTTTATTTTCAGTCGAGGCAGCATTTTTATGTCTCCCTCTCTCAGTGAGCAGAAATATAAAAAGGGGTTTAAGACCCACACCACCCCCCCCCCAAAAAAAAGGAAGTTTTTGTTTCTGGTTGAGAAGTCATTACCTTGCAGTTTTCCATTCATTTGTTCTTTCTGAAGCAGCGTATTTTAACAAGAACAGAAAGTTCTCTCTAGAACGCCGTCTCATATTGCCGTCTTCCCTCCTCAGTCCTTTCCACTTATGAGCTTCACCTGTTGGATTTTTTTTTTTTTATCGACAGACATTTAAATTTTTACACGACCTGCTGCATGGGAAGATTCCTGTGCCTGTGAGCCAAGTCTACTAAAAAGTAATCAGCGTTAATGATAAACAGTGGAATCGGAGCTTGGCTGGAATTGTGTGTGTGGCTCGGTGGATTGTTCCTTTGGAAACAAGTGTTTCTCGTTATGGAGAGTATTGTGTTTGGCAGGGAGGCCGCAGAAACGCTGCCAATGCATAATCTGCTTTCCTGGGCCAGCTTAGAACACCATATATAGTTTCACCTGTTATCCCACTCACTTCTTAGAGATAATCCACTCACGTTTTCCTGCCTTTGGTGAATTTGTGCAAATATGTTGAGGCTGATGTCATGTGAAACTGCGTTTTATACGCAGTTGTAAGTAATTTCATGTAGCTGCTGATGTGTTGCTTTTAAAGGGCACGTTTCAAACCTAAACCTTTGCGTGTTTTTCGTTTGTCTCCAGTGAGATTAATCAAATTACAAATAAATTAAAAAAAGGACGGCAATGACTTCTAAAGCCTTAAACTTGTAAATAAGGCAAAGACAAAATATGCATCTGTTTTTAATATGGACACTCATGATCTATTCCATGTTCTTGAGTTCAGTGCGTTTAAAAAATTAAAAAATGGGTACAGTAGTCCATCGTTTATCACGGGGTTTAGGAGACCACGCCCTCAAGTTCAAGTTTCACTCCCAGCCTGCCATCTTCTGTGTAAATAAACAATTTAAAGGTATTGTGACATGATGCTAAAACATAGACATCTTTAGAAAGAGGAGCTACTCAGCGTAGATTTTTTGTACACTGATGCTTTGAATAATTAATATATAAAAGTATTTTTTAATAAACGTAACTCTGCGCAGAGTTACGTTTACGCAATGCCTCGCAGTTTTTGGGTGGAGAAAAGAGGGGTCAATCGGCGACGCATTTTTATAACGCAATGTAAAGAACGCACATTGTAAATAACAATGGCAGAGAATATAGAAACCGAGGAATTAAGCAATTTAAGTGAAGATTTGAGCGATTTGTCTTGAGTTTGGGAAGCCGTAGTTAGTTTGAGTGATGGAACAACAAACAGCTGGTTCTAATATAGGTCTGCAGTCGTATTTTATTTGAGCCTTACCGTTCAGGGAGCGAGGGGGACTCCGAGATCTCAGAGGAGGTAGGTTCCGAGGGTGAAAGGAATGGAACCCGATCTTAGTCAAAACAGCTTCATTTCGTATGGGCGGCTCCACGTCATCCATCCATCCATCCATCGCGACCAGAGCCGCTAGCTCTCCAGCATTGCTCACCCTGCACGAGCTGAGTGAAGCGACTGAACTTCATGTGCCTACGTCGCAGGACGTCGCATGCAGAAGTACCCGGATTTCCCGTGACGAAACACGGCGCCAAGTTTAAAATCACTTCGAAACAAATTTTCATTGATTTATCATTTTGCTTGTAAAAACGAACATAGTTGAATGATACAACATATATATGTTGTGCCACTTTATGCATAGTTCCAACACCATGTCACAATACCTTTAAATTACAGTTCAGGTAGTCCTCGACTTACGATGTAGATCCGTTCCTACGCGGCGGCGTAAACCGATTTTCGATGCAAGTCGGAAAATACGTACATACTGCACCATATACATGCACAGTACTGTATTACCAAGCCCTTAGCCTATCCTAACACAGTACTCTACATAATTATCAAAAAAAACATACGTTTGGGAGCCATAATGACAAAAAGAGTTAATGGCCTACTGTGATGCTGGTGACGCTGTCCTCGGTCCATCTGCCGTATTCCGTTTACGATGTAAAACCGCGTTCACAGTAGGGGTTGAACGAGTACATAATTTTTAACCTCGACATTAACATAAAAAAACTCGAACGACGCTCGAGTAGCCGATGACGTCACAGTGTCTTACGATGCAAAATAAATAAATAAATATAAATGCCTAAAAACGTCTTTACAAAAAGAAAAAAAAGACCAACAAAGCATTGGGAGCATTTATTATGCTCCTATCATTTATCATACTGCACATAAGTCACAGGAAAAACAAAACTATTAGTTATATTAATAATATTAAAAGTGAAAGTATAAGGCGATGAAAACCGAAACTTAAAAAACAAATGGGGCCACAGCCACACCGCACCACCGCCTGCAGCTGTGCAATTTAGGTTTACTTTTAGAGATTGTGTTTATAGATTTTTAATAGCTCTAGAGAGATGAATATTTGTTTCTTTTTCTTTGTGAAACGAGAGAGATGGAGCCGTTTCGACCGTGTTATATATGGGACCTGCATTGCAACACTGCCCTCTGCTGTCACAACAATCTACTACGGTGTTCATAGCAAAAGAACGTCAACAGGATGTTTCAATGAGTGGCGCAATTTATAAAATTATAAACTGTTTTACCTTTTTGACAAGACTGGACCAGCTTCATAGATCCGTGCGCACAAAGGAATCCATTTTGTAGCGTCTACTAAAAGCTAAAAGCTACCCCATGCTCTGTTTTTGTCACGTGATGACATCACTACGGGTAGTCGAGGTGGACAAAAAAGCCTCGAAAGAAGTCAAAGCACTCGATCTGTCGAAAACTCGGTTATTCTGTTAATGCACTAGTTCACAGTACAGTACAGTATTCCTCCGCCACTGCACCGCGTACAGTACAATAGTTTCTGCCGCTGCTTTACGACGTTTACGACGTAAAACCGCGTTCACAGTATACAATGCAGTATTCCTCTGCCGCTATGTTTACGACGTAAAACCGGTCCATCCGCCGTATTACGCATTCCATTTATGACGTAAAACTGCGTAACTCGAAATAAGGCTTTTCATAGTAAATGGGAGATGCGTCGTAACCTCGAAACGTCGTAACTCGAGACCGTTGTAACCCGAGGACTACCTGTATTTAAAATTTAAATTGTAGAGAAGAGAAGCGCAGCAGGACAGCAAAGGGTTAACCCTTCACGCAGCTGCTTCAGCATGGAGCAGAAATGTGGGTGTGGCAGAAAGGAGATCATGACAGGCTGGTGCTCGTGTGGCTGATGGTACATCCAGACCGAACGCGATTTCAACGGCAAAAAAGCTCAACCCGCACGCAAGTGGACGCACTGGACCCAGTGGTGTCCAAACCAGAACGTGAAATTGTGGCTGCGTTGCGGCGGCGGGGGGGGAGGAGCTTACCGGTACGATACCTCTCTGCACTCCGCCAGGCAAGGAGCTTTTTATTTTTGTCCCTGTAGAGCAGACTTGACTGGTCGTGAAGGAATTGTCGCGAACACACAGCTACAATGAGTTTCTCTTCCATAGTCCACGACCTCGCGGGTCTTTCCTGCGTCCCACAAACAATACGTCACATTGCTGCGCATTACCCCCGCCCCCTCGTTTCCACGTCACATAGCGGACTCCCCCTTTCTCCTCCACCCGACTCTCCTGATTGGTCGGACACGCGTTCACGAGTTTGAACGGCGAAAATCTTCAGCATGTTGGAGGCGGGCTTTGGAGGCTGACGCGGGTTCACGTGCACGGAAAACGCTCTCCAGCACGCTCAACACGCACGCGACGTGACGCCAGACGCTAGGAGGCGCCTGGAAGTGCGTCCCCCATTGACTTTGCATGTAAACCGGACGCTCCTGCAGTAGAAAACGCATTCGGTCTGGATTCACCGTCATCCATCAATCAGCCAGTTGTGTCGTGTCCACTCTTACTTTGAAAAGCCATGAAAGAGCGAGTCCAAGAAAGTCAAACTGTGAAGTAGTGGGGGACTACTGTACCACTGTCTAATATTATAAATGATTTATTAGTGTGTTATAAACAAGGATTCAAGGATCTTTATTGTGTACATGATTTTGTTCCACCACATGTACCGTACATGTGGTGGAACAAAATCATGTACACAGGATCCCAGTGACTTCCAACAAATGTATAAAATGTAAAAGAAAAACAGTAATAACATCTAAGATATGAACTAAGAAAAACATTAACTAAAATATCCTAAGCACTAATAGCATAAAAACAATATGCCAAACAGCAGCATGAACATGAGTCTGTGTGAGCAGAATGAACACAGCAACATGAAACAGATCAGCAGTAACATGACACAGAGGGGCCAATCAAACAGGTTACTCATAGTTTCTACACACATAGATGGCCACTAGTCCTGAGACTGGTTCTTCTGGAGGCGTCTTCCTCATGAGGGAGTATTTCCTTTCCACTGTTGCCTTCATGCTCGCTTAGGATTGGAGTCTGCGACAAAGTGAAGACTCAAAGCGATCTTAGATAAATGTTATTAACTGAATGTTTCTGTACAGTGTCCTGATGACTTCTTTTGTGATTTGGCGCTATATAAATAAACTGAATTGAATTGAACATCATTTATAAAATGCTGTTCACACATTGAAACAAAAGTACTTTTTTCAGGTAAATGTATTGCTAGTTGCTCGAATATGTTTAAAACTAAATATCTTTATTTGCCAAAACAAACTTTAGATTAGAAAGCCAACATTACTGACAAATGTTAACAAGTACTGCTCTGGATTTATGCCAAACAGGGAACCTGCTTCAACGTAAGAACAGAGTTTAATAGAAAAATATGTTGTGAGTAAATATATTTTAATTTGTTTTAACAAGGCCATATTTAATAATAATCCTAACGTTATAATGTGGCATGGCATTCTGTTAAAAAATACCGTTTACAGTACATGACTACAAAACGCATATTGTGCACAAATACTGCCTTTTTTATTTTTAATAAACATGAAGTTTATGAGTGAGTCCCTGGAAATGTTTCTCCTCTATGGGGTCCCCAGACCCAAAATGTTTGAGAAACCCTGAAATAGAGGATTGGGAACAACACATGTTTTACAAACAACATTTTGAGGAATATTCTGCTTATATCAGCAAGACTGTTCAAATTCAAGCTCTTCGTCTGTGAAAGCAGCATGGCTCTGTTGAAAAAACAAACGTAGCTGCTGCATGGACCAGAACATAAGCTGTTGAAAGTTGAATCACTTTTTCTGCCTTGAAAAATTGCATGTTGGTTTGTAACAGAGATGTGGAATTTGGGACACAGCACTGAGAGGAGTCCAGCTCTGACCCATCTCTGTAAATAAGATGTATCTTTGAAGGTAAGTGCACGTTTAAAAAAACCCACTTAGCTGCTTCCAACGGCTACCCCGTCCGAGTTCACCTGAGTTTGGCAGAACAATCAAAGAAAATACACCCAGAATCTGCTGCGGATTTGTTTTCAAGTCTACTTGGTGTCGGGCAGAATTTCCTCCCAGAAAAACAGAAACATTTTAGTAAATAACAAAAGCTGGCCTGTAGCGCGGAGTTTGGTTATTTCCTTCACCGGGTCAGCGAGGACAAACTGCTCCGACTGCAGAGCTCAGCTGATTTTGATCAATCTCAGACACTGACTTCTGTTGAAACGGCTGTAATAAAACCATTCTGAGGAGAAGACGATTAAAAATGGCTTTTATGAAAACTGATAATCATTTAGAAAGGGGGGGAAATGGCCAGAGAGCCATGAGCAGCAGAACAAAGTGAGTTTTTGTGCTACATGATCTGCAACAAGGAAGAAAAGCTGCTTGTTTAATATACTTTTTTTTTAAAGCATCAATTTAAGCCATTTTTGTTCATATTAATCTTGAAAGCTCAGCAATGCTGCATCAGACTGGCCACAATGGGATTAAAACTCTAAGATTGTTTCGTTTTATATGTATTAATTTAGTAATTTTTATGCAGAATCCTTCTAAGAATAAAAGCTTGAACCATTTTGAGTTTAACCTCGGCAGCAATTTTACTAAAATTATATTACAACAACAAGATCAATGATGTGTTTTCCTGGAATACTTTTTTGCAAATGTATTTCTGCTTTGTGTTTTGTTCCTGCATTATTAATTGTATTTCAAACACTTGGGGACTTTAGAGCCACAAAACATTAGATTCAGTATTGTTGTTAAAGCCGCAAAAAATCTGAACATTAGCTAAAAGCTTTAAGAATAGAATACTAGCTCAAAACAAATTTAGCAAAAGGCTAGCTAATAGCTAAAAGTCAAAGTCAAAAGTAGCAGAAGGCTAGCTAATAAAGAAAACCAACAAAATGTTAGCTAAACACTAAAAGAAGCAAAAGAGTAGGTAAAGATATCAAAAGCTAACCAGAAGCTAAAACTTGATAAAACTCGGCTAAAAGTAGAATAAGTAGATAAAAATAGAGCAAGTGTGCTAAAGTAGGTCACAGAAAATAAAGTTTGTGAATGAATTGTTCATAACCCAATATACCGTATTTTCCGCTCTATAAGTCACAGTTTTTTTCCTAATTTGCATGTCTTGCGACTTATGTGGCGAAGCGACATATATTTAGGGATTTTTCCCCCCCATATTTTTAGACAAATTTTTGGCT
Source organism: Garcialebias charrua (assembly GCA_038048925.1). Taxonomy (NCBI): domain Eukaryota; kingdom Metazoa; phylum Chordata; class Actinopteri; order Cyprinodontiformes; family Rivulidae; genus Garcialebias; species Garcialebias charrua. The sequence continues at coordinate 11,137 of JBBPBX010014861.1, read as the reverse complement.
GAGATATGACCGTTTCCATTCATTCTGAATGGAAATGGTCATATTTTCAGGGGAGGTTATACAGGCAAACAGGAAGTACACACATAATGACAGTCACGAGAGTCTGTCATGAGCTGTAAATGGTAAATGGACTGTACCTTTCTACAAAGTTTCTACAAAGTATCTTATCAAGATACTCAAAGCTCTTTACACTACAATCTGTGCCTTCGTTTACCCATTCATACACTCTGCACATCTATTTTCCCAGCTCCCCGAGCGCGACTACGCTGCTCACTGCACCACCTGGTGGTGGTTGGGTTAAATGCAGAAGACCAATTTCGTCTGTCAAGTATGGGAACATACACAGATGACAAATGTGACAAATTATTATTATTATTATTATTATTACTAGATCTATACAAAGCTAATTGAACAAATCTTTCTAAAGAGACTAATCAGAGCTTTATCACATTCATACACTGATGGGACACGTGTCGGAGGCAATGAGGGGTTCAGTGTCTTGCCCAGGGACACTTCAGCATGTGACTGCTGGTGGAATCAAACCTCCAGCTCTTGCATTGGAGGACGACTGCTCTAACCACTCAGCCACAGACACCCAGCTAGAGTTGCATTCAGACCCAAACAATCTGACCCAACCCCAGCTCATAGCCATCATTTCCGAACCCCCACCCGACTCAACGAATTGACTGTACCGGTAATTACAGCTCCAAATTCGAAAAAATTAATAAATAAAAATAATAATTAAGCTTTGACTGCTTGTATAGTTATTAACAGTCAGCGGACACGTGTGGCAAAGGGGACAGTAGATCGGGGCTGAGGAGGTTTTTGTCATTTCGTGGCTGTCAAAGCATTAAATCCCTGCTTCTGTCTGCAATCTGCATTATTCAGACACGGACCTTGCTCTGACATGTTGGATATTTTGGGATCTCAGCTGTTTGGGTTGTCAGCCGCGCACGTCCGCTGAATGAACGTCCATTGGGGTTTTGATGGATTGCTGCCTGGCAGTATAGTCTCATCAGAAGCTTAGCTAAAAAAAAATTCCACCTCTTTCAAGACCGGTCGGTGTGCAGTCAAAAGGCTGCATGCAGCTGGTGCTTGTACAGTAAGCCATGTTGCCATATAATTCTTTCGTCAGCCACGCGCATCCGCTGACGCAATCAAAAGCCCGACACCGGCCCGGCCCACACATTAAGTAAATTATTATGGCCCAGCCTGGATTAGGGCCGGGCCGGGCTCCAGGTTTGGGTTAGAAATGACAGCTCTACGCCCTGCTGTTTGCGCAGCTTGTTTTTATACTCTCATCAGTCTAAGCTCACAGACTCGGAGGTGTCCTTGGAGCCAGCTGCACACTGTAGCCTCACCTAGCTCCTCATCTAGCTTACTACTAACCCAAACATATGGTTCATGGGCAGAGTTAGCATTCTCAACCAAAGTAATAAAACATCCTTAACCTTTGACCAAAAATTCCCTTAAACACTTGCACTACCAGTTTTTGTCAAAAAGACAATTTAATCCCCTGGGACTCCTAGTGTTAAAAGAAAGTGCTACGTGTTGTCATCATTGTACGTTCCCATACAATGTCTCTGCATTTAACCTGCCATCACGCAAGATACACCTGGGTGGAGCAGTGGGCAGCTAGGTAAGCTCCCGGGGAGCAGTTAGGGTTTGGGTGTCTTGCTCAAGGACACCGTGACATGTGGCATGGCGGGGAGTTATCTGCGACTTTCTGGTCCCAGGTCGGCTGCCCTACCTCTACCACATTAGTATATGGGTAAGAGAGAGGTAACACAATGTATGCACAAATAGTTAGATTCCGCAAAATGTTTAGTAACAAAAAAAGAAATTAAAAATAAGAAAGAAAACGACTGAGCAAATGCAGAGTCAGCGTAAAAATAATCTGGTCTCATATTTAGACTTTTTTTTGTTTTGTTTGCAAGCGACAGACGCCAAAGCCAGTCCAAAGCAGATCAAACAAGTTAATTAATCTGCTTCCATGGATGTAGGTTACACCGTAACTCTGACTTTATTCAGCAACATTTGTCCGGCTTGACTTTTTCCAGGCAGAAACACAAATACTTGCTGGAAACGGTGAAAAGGACGGTTTTTCTCATCACCTCTGGATTCGTTTGCATAACAGCTCGGTCTTCTTACGCAGAAAATTCATTAACACAATAAAAACCTGTTGCCATGTTTGACTTGGCCTCCTCTGGCCAGTCGAGCACTGGGCTATCATTTCACCCGCTCTGCAGTATTTATACATGCCTAGGTTAAATATTTGAGGAATACGTGTGTGTGTGTGTGTGTGTGTGTGTGTGCGTTGGTGCAAGCGTATTGGCCCGCCTATGCGCCAGACTACGTACCGACATTATCGGGACATTTGGTATTAGCCAGCCTTTGCCAATGTCTGGATAAAACACAGATTGTATCCAAATATATTAATATGTAAACATTGTTTTTTCTCATCAATATCAGCGTAACTTGTGGCTAATAGGCTGCCTGGATGAGTTGGAGTGTGCTTTAACACTTAAAATTGTTTTAATAAAAAGTTATTTACATTTATAAAATTGGCTGGCTACGCACCTCCCAGGGTATTTGTGTGTGGTGTGTATGTTTTTGTGTATCGGTTGCATTTATTGCAGCCGTGTGTGTGGCTCACTGACACACATGGCGCCAAACTGCAACGCCCCTCCTCTCGTGATGTGGAGACCGCGCGAAACTCCAACGCCGCCCCTCCTCTCGTGATGTGGAGCATAGACCCTGTAGTGGGCGGGGGCTCAGGGCGGGGCCTCAGGTGACCGAGTTTTTAAAAGTTAAAGCCCCTTGAGCTTACACGTGCAGAGTTATGGCGTCGTGTGTTGAGTGCATGTAGGTGAGCGGAGATTATTTTTGGAGAGCGATTTAAATAAAATTTTGCAGCGGTAGGTGGACAGAGTGTCAGAGTGTATTGACTTCATTCAGGTAAGAATTAAAAAAATTTTTTTGTTGCTTTTGATGACATCATCTCAAGGAAATGTTAACCTAATCCAGTAGTAACGTGACTTTAACCGCAGCGTCACAAACTGTGAAGACTGTAGAAAACTTTATCAACATTTAGATAAATTAGGAAGTATCTGTGCATGAGTTTTGAGTGCGTGAAGAAAGACGCAGCTCAAACTAGCTGCGGCTAGCGTTAGCATGTAACGTAACTTCACTTCAGAAGCGTGACAACCTTTCAACGCTGTTGAAAACTTTTATAGACATTTATATAAATCAGCGATACTATATATGCATCACTTGTGGATGTTTTTAGTGGTTATTTAGAGTCTTAACGCGACGAAGACAAAATTAAACGCACGTCGCGTTAGCGTCACTACCGTGAACGTGTCACGTCACAATAACAGCGTGACTAACGCTGTAATTTAACATGCGTTAATAGGGTAGAGGGGTTTTAATGTTTCCAACGTCATTTTTCTGCTAATTCTGCTCTTTTTTTTTTTTTTTTACCTCTGAGCAGTGAGCAGACGGACGAACTGCGTCGTTACGTCATCACGTCATCACGTTGCAGCCTCGTTACGTCATCACGTTGACTGCAGTTTTATGTAGGTATAAGAATACTGTTGTTGGAATACTGAATACTGAATAATACAGAATACTGTATAAGTGTATTGTATAAACTTGAGAATTGTTTTTTAACTTTTTCATATTTTTACATGTACAGGTTTTCAGCTAGTCCAAGAGGTCATTTGGTATTTGGTGAGTCAAACATCCCGCCTTCCTGAAAACAGACAGATGGATTCTTTACTGACTGAGGTCCACGCTTTATCCATCCATCCATGCATTCATCCATCCATCCATCCATCCATCAAACATCCTACCTTCCTAAACCCAGACATATGGATTCTTTACTGACTGAGGTCCAAGCTTTATCCATCCATCCATCTATCAAACATCCATCCATCCATCAAACATCCATCCATCCATCCATCAAACATCCATCCATCCATCAAACATATATCCATCCATCAAACATCCATCCATCCATCAAACATCCTGCCTTACTGAACCCAGACAGATGGATTATTTACTGACTGAGGTCCACGCTTTATCCATCCATACATCCATCCATCCATCAAACATCCACACATCCATCCATCCATCCATCCATCAAACATCATCCATCCATCATCAAACATCCTGCCTTCCTGAACCCAGACATATGGATTCTTTACTGACTGAGGTCCACGCTTTATCCATCCATCCATGCATTCATCCATCCATCAAACATCCATCCATCAAACATCCATCCATCCATCATCCATCAAACATCCTACCTTCCTAAACCCAGACATATGGATTCTTTACTGACTGAGGTCCAAGCTTTATCCATCCATCCATCTATCAAACATCCATCCATCCATCAAACATCCATCCATCCATCCATCAAACATCCATCCATCCATCAAACATATATCCATCCATCAAACATCCATCCATCCATCAAACATCCTGCCTTACTGAACCCAGACAGATGGATTATTTACTGACTGAGGTCCACGCTTTATCCATCCATACATCCATCCATCCATCAAACATCCACACATCCATCCATCCATCCATCCATCCATCAAACATCATCCATCCATCATCAAACATCCTGCCTTCCTGAACCCAGACATATGGATTCTTTACTGACTGAGGTCCACACTTTATCCATCCATCCATCAAACATCCATCCATCATTCATCCATCAAACATCCATCCATCTATCTATCCATCCATCTATCAAACATCCGGCCTTCTTGAAACCAGACAGATGGATTCTTTACTGACTGAGGTCCACGCTTTATCCATCCATACATACATCCATCTATCAAACATCCATCCATCCATCCATCAAACATCCATCCATCCATCCATCAAACATCCATCCATCATCCATCCATCAAACATCCTGGCTTCCTGAACCTAGACAGATGGATTCTTTACTGACTGAGGTCCACGCTTTATCCATCCATCCATCCATCAAACATCCATCCATCCATCCATCAAACATCCATCTATCCATCCATCAAACATCCTGCCTTACTGAACCCAGACAGATGGATTCTTTACTGACTGATGTCCACGCTTTATCCATCCATCATCAAACATCCACACATCATCCATCAAACATCCATCCAAACATCCACACATCATCCATCAAACATCCATCCATCAAACATCCATCCATCATCCATCCATCAAACATCCATCCATCTATCCATCCATCTATCAAACATCCTGTCTTCCTGAACCCAGACAGATGGATTCTTTACTGACTGAGGTTCATGCTTTATCCATCCATACATACATCCATCCATCCATCTATCAAACATCCATCCATCCATCAAACATCCAGCCTTGCTGAACCCAGACGGATAGATTCTTTACTGACTGAGGTCCACGCTTTATCCATCCATCCATGCATCCATCCATCCATCCATCCATCCATGCATCCATCTATCAAACATCATCCATCCATCCATCAAACATCCTGCCTTCTTGAAAACAGACATATGGATTCTTTACTGACTGAGGTCCACGCTTTATCCATCCATCCATGCATCCATCCATCCATAAAACATCCATACATCCATCCATCCATCAAACATCCTGCCTTCCTGAACCAGACAGATGGATTCTTTACTGACTGAGGTCCACGCTTTATCCATACATCCACCCATCCATCCATCAAACATCCATCTATCCATCATCAAACATCCATCCATCAAACATCCTGCCTTGCTGAACCCAGACAGATGGATTCTTTACTGACTGAGGTCCACGCTTTATCCAACCATCCATGCATCCATCCATCTATCAAACATCTATCCATCAAACATCCATCATCCATCAAACATCCTGCCTTCCTTAACCCAGACATATGGATTCTTTACTGACTGAGGTCCACGCTTTATCCATCCATCTATCAAACATCCATCCATCCATCCATCAAACATCCATCCATCCATCCATCAAACATCCATCCATCATCCATCCATCAAACATCCTGGCTTCCTGAACCTAGACAGATGGATTCTTTACTGACTGAGGTCCACGCTTTATCCATCCATCCATCCATCAAACATCCATCCATCCATCCATCAAACATCCATCTATCCATCCATCAAACATCCTGCCTTACTGAACCCAGACAGATGGATTCTTTACTGACTGATGTCCACGCTTTATCCATCCATCATCAAACATCCACACATCATCCATCAAACATCCATCCAAACATCCACACATCATCCATCAAACATCCATCCATCAAACATCCATCCATCATCCATCCATCAAACATCCATCCATCTATCCATCCATCTATCAAACATCCTGTCTTCCTGAACCCAGACAGATGGATTCTTTACTGACTGAGGTTCATGCTTTATCCATCCATACATACATCCATCCATCCATCTATCAAACATCCGTCCATCCATCAAACATCCAGCCTTGCTGAACCCAGACGGATAGATTCTTTACTGACTGAGGTCCACGCTTTATCCATCCATCCATGCATCCATCCATCCATCCATCCATCCATCCATCCATGCATCCATCTATCAAACATCATCCATCCATCCATCAAACATCCTGCCTTCTTGAAAACAGACATATGGATTCTTTACTGACTGAGGTCCACGCTTTATCCATCCATCCATGCATCCATCCATCCATAAAACATCCATACATCCATCCATCCATCAAACATCCTGCCTTCCTGAACCAGACAGATGGATTCTTTACTGACTGAGGTCCACGCTTTATCCATACATCCACCCATCCATCCATCAAACATCCATCTATCCATCATCAAACATCCATCCATCAAACATCCTGCCTTGCTGAACCCAGACAGATGGATTCTTTACTGACTGAGGTCCACGCTTTATCCAACCATCCATGCATCCATCCATCTATCAAACATCTATCCATCAAACATCCATCATCCATCAAACATCCTGCCTTCCTTAACCCAGACATATGGATTCTTTACTGACTGAGGTCCACGCTTTATCCATCCATCTATCAAACATCCATCCATCCATCAAACATCCATCTATCAAACATCCATACATCCATCATCCATCCATCAAACATCCATACATCTATCCATCAAACATCCTACCTTCCTGAACCCAGACAGATGGATTTACTGACTGAGGTCCACACTTTATCCATCCATCCATCCATCAAACATCCATCCATCCATACATCCATGCATCAAACATCCATCCATCCATCTATCCATCAAACATCTCAAACATCCATCAAACATCCATCCATCCATCCATCAAACATCTATCCATCCATCAAACATCCATCCATCCATCAAACATCCTGCCTTGCTGAACCCAGACAGATGGATTCTTTACTGACTGAGGTCCATGCTTTATCCATCCATTCATCCATCCATCCATCCATCAAACATCCACACATCCATCCATCCATCCATGCATCCATCCATCAAACATCATCCATCCATCATCAAACATCCTGCCTTCCTGAACCCAGACATATGGATTCTTTATTGACTGAGGTCCACACTTTATCCATCCATCCATCAAACATCCATCCATCCATCCATCAAACATCCATCCATCATTCATCTATCAAACATCCATCCATCTATCTATCCATCCATCCATCAAACATCCATCCATCCATCCATGTATCCATCCATCAAATATCATCCATCTATCCATCAAACATCTTGCTTTCTTAAAAACATGATAAACTGAAATTGTGTGTGTGTTTGTGTGTGTGACTGTTTTGTGGTTTCTAAGGACAGTGTTTTGTCAGGACAGTAATGAACTGTAATCTGCTTGTCTGTTTATAGCATATGACAATGTCCATAAAAACCACAAAACAGTCACACACACAAACGCACACAATTTCAGTTGAACATGTTATATTTACATGTATATGTCTATCTGTACAGTATATGTATATGCATATACAGTATACATGTATATGCATATATGTATATACACTGTATATGAATATGCATATATGATATGCTTATATACATGTATATATGTATATTTGTGTGTATGTATATGACATAGATATCAATTTTATAAATAATGCAGGGATTGTTATGTATGACTTCAATATTATTAGTCACAGTTTTTAAATTTATAGTTTTCTTTCATTCAGCTAATTTTAATTTCATCTTAGTCCACCCATCATGAGAGGAGTTTTGTAAATACTATGTCCATCCATCTTTCCTTTATGTGAGATGGATACTTTGGCCAAAAACAATCATGTAATGTTTATTGGTTTACATGTGACAGCAGCTATCATCAAAATGTAGAATTTCCTCTAAATATAAGTATAAATGATCTGTTCCAGATGACGTGAACACGTCCAGAGTCAGGAGATCGCAGGTAGCCAGAAGAGCGATCAACTTCCATTAAACACGAGTACCAAGGTACATTTTAGTTCTTGTGTTCCTAAACAGATATACTTGCTACGTGTGGATTCATCAACCTTATTGTTCAATTGTGTGTGTATGGGAGTGTATTGTGGTTTTTTTATGGACAGTTGTTTGTTAGGACAGTCATACGCTAGCCTGGTTAAAACCAAACCCTGTCCTTCACTTTGCTTCGTACTAGGGTCTGGCATTCCTCCCATTGAAAACGATTTCTCCGGTCTATTTTTGACCGGACCAATCAGAGAACAGAAGGCGTAGTTTTGTTAGCTTAGCCTGGCAAGGTCCAGGCTATTCAGATAAAAAGCTCAGAAACCACTTGGTGGATATTTTTTCTGCTACCAGTGTGTAATTATATGGCTCTAATTTACTGACTGTTGGCCTTGATGAAACATTTGAGATAAAATTCGATTTTTTATCATTTATTTTCGTAGCGCACCCTGAGGCTGTTTGGAAAATGTGAAACCGAAACTATTTAAATCCAGCAGATTTGACCATTTCGTGAATTGATTTAGGAACTGTTAAGCTCAGAAACACTTCTGATAAAACGTCAGCTAAGAAATATAGTTTTTCTCAGGAAAGAAATAATAGTTTTTTACCTTGTTTTCTGGAAAATTCCTTCGTGGTGGCAGCCATTTTAACTGACGACGTCAGTCGACGTCGTTCAAAACTCCGCCTTCTGTTCTCTGATTGGTCTGTTAATCTGCCAATCCGCCTTCTGTTCCCTGATTGGTCCGGTCAAAAATCGACCGGAGGAATCGTTGTCTATGGGACAAATCCCAGACCCAGCAGTGAAGGGAAATAGAATTGAGCGGAGCTGTGCAGGTATGGCGAGGGCCAGGCTAGTCATACGCTATAAACAATCAGACAATCAATCAGATGGCAGTTCATTACAGTCCTGATAAAACACTGTCCTTAAAAACCATAAAACAGTCACACACACAAACACACAATTTCAGTTGAACATGTTATATTTACATGTCTATGTCCATCTGGACAGTCAGAGAGACATTCAGCAGGTAGACAGTCAGAGAGACATTCAGCAGGTAGACAGTCAGAGAGACACTCAGCAGGAGGACAGTCAGAGAGACACTCAGCAGGTGGACAGTCAGAGAGACATTCAGCAGGTAGACAGTCAAAGAGACACTCAGCAGGAGGACAGTCAGAGAGACATTCAGCAGGTGAACAGTCAGAGAGACATTCAGCAGGTGGACAGTTAGAGAGACACTCAGCAGGTGGACAGTCAGAGAGACACTCAGCAGGTAGACAGTCAGAGAGACACTCAACAGGTGGACAGTCAGAGAGACATTCAGCAGGTAGACGGTCAGAGAGACATTCAGCAGGTAGACAGTCAGAGAGACACTCGGCAGGAGGACAGTCAGAGAGACACTCAGCAGGTGGACAGTCAGAGAGACATTCAGCAGGTAGACAGTCAGAGAGACACTCAGCAGGAGGACAGTCAGAGAGACATTCAGCAGGTGGACAGTCAGAGAGACACTCAGCAGGTGGACAGTCAGAGAGACATTCAGCAGGAGGACAGTCAGAGAGACATTCAGTAGGTGGACAGTCAGAGAGACACTCAGCAGGTGGACAGTTAGAGAGACATTCAGCAGGTGGACAGTCAGAGAGACATTCAGCAGGTGAACAGTCAGAGAGATACTCAGCAGGAGGACAGTCAGAGAGACACTCAGCAGGAGGACAGTCAGAGAGACACTCAGCAGGTGGACAGTCAGAGAGACATTCAGCAGGTGGACAGTCAGAGAGACACTCGGCAGGAGGACAGTCAGAGAGACACTCAGCAGGTGGACAGTCAGAGAGACAGTGGTTTGGACATGTCCAGAGGAGGGACAGTGGTTTGGACATGTCCAGAGGAGGGACAATGGTTTGGACATGTCCAGAGGAGGGACAGTGGGTATATTAGTAGAAGGATGTTAGACATGAAGCTGCAGGAAAAAGACAAAGAGGAGATATATGGATGCAGTTAGCGAGGACATGAAGGTAGTTGGAGTGAGGACAGAGGATTCAGAGGACAGAGTGAGGTGGAGGAGGATGACTCGCTGTGGCGACCCCTGAAAAGGGAAAAGCCGAAAGAAGAAGAAGCGTTAACATTTAACTTGACCACTGCAGCGTGACAAGCTGTGAACGCTGTATTGTAACATAAAGAGAGGTTTTAATGTTTTCACCGTGATTTTTGTGCTAAATTTGCTCTTATGTTTCATTTTTCACCTCAAAGCGGAGTGAGCAGACAGCCCCTACCCTTCCCCAAAGAGCGTCGTTACGTCATCACGGTCAAACTGCAGTGATGCAGGTAAGATGAAAATAGAAGTGACGTGCATTTGGTGAAAACTGAGAATTGTTTTGTAACTTTTTCATATTTTTACATGTTTTCAGCTAGTCCTGCAACTTTTATCAGAATCACAGTCAGAATATTGTCATTTGCACCACATGTGGTACATGTGATGAAACGAGATTATGTACACATGGTCCCAGTTACATCCAACAACAAAATGTAAGAGAAAAACAGTAATAATATCTAGGATATAACTAAGAAAAACATCAACTAGAAATACACTAATCACTAATGTAATAGAAAAACATCATTATAAACAGCAGCACGAACCTGAGTCTGTATGAGCAGATGGTCACAAATGAACACACAACAACAAGAAAACAGATCAG
>JBBPBX010014860.1:22770-42634 GCA_038048925.1 Garcialebias charrua | reverse complement strand
TGTGTGTGTATGTATGTATGTATGTTTAACGTCAGCATTTTTCCACAAAAATGGACATCCATCCATCCATGCATCTATTATCTTTACCCACTTCTTCTTTTTTGGGCTGTGGGGGTCACTGGTTCCCATATCCAACAGTCAATGTACAAGCACCTGCCCAGACAACCTTGACAGGTCTCCAGTCCACCACAGGGACACATAGACATAGAGACAAATGAGACAACCATTCACTCTCTCATTCTCACCTGACAATTTAGTTACCACTCAGTCTAACATGAAAGTTTCTGGTCTGTGGGAGGAAACCGAAGTACCTGGAGAAAATCCAAGCTGCATGGAGAGAACATGCAAACTCCCCCCAGAAAGTCCTGGCTGGGACTGAATCCAGCGACTGAGAGGCAACAGCTCTACAGACTGAAACATTGTGCCTCCCAAAAACAGACAGTGACAGGAAATACAACTTCCATGGAGCATGTCTGTTCTTCTTCTTCTTTTCCTCTTCAGGGGTCTCCACAGTGAGTCCTCCTCCTCCATCTCTGCATCCTCTGTCCTCACTCCAACTACCTCTATGTCCTCTCTACTGCATCCATAGAGCTCTCTGTCTTTTTCCTGGCAGCTGCATTTCTAACAACCTTCTACCAATATCTGATTTGCAAAAATCTCAATATGTGAGGAACTTTTGAAATGTACTCCAGTGTTAACGCACTTCATAAAAATATGTAAATCTCTATTTTCACCAATAAATAAATAAAAAAAATCATATGTTAATAGGTCATAGCTTTATAAACCACCAGGCAAAATGGAGGAGACCAATGGTGGCCTTGCCCACCATAGAGCCACCTTAATCCTTTGAGAATTATTTTTTAAAATTGTAAGCAATATAAAAGCATAGTTTCCTCAAATGAATATGGTGCCCAATTTAAATATTTTATGGTGATGGCCATGTTGGATTTTGACCCAGTTTTCAAAAGTGACCTTTTTTATGTCTTGATGCAGCAACACATTAAAATGGAAGTCAGCACATTGCTTATTTTTGAAGTTATCCAGCTAACCATGTTTACATATACACATATGTAGTGACAACCCAGCTTTTTATAACGATCTTTCTAGAGCACCACTGGCCACCCCCTGGTTCTGCCATTACACTGGGCAGTGGATAAAATGGCTCCCTCCCGTCTCCAGAATATGCAACTCTGTGCTGCTAGGGACAAGAAATAAAAAAAACTTTATTCTTCTCCATGCTGTCTCATACCCACTTGAATATCTTGCACCAAAAACATTAAAGTTTACTTTCATTCTCTGTTGCAGTCTGTAGGAAACCATTTGTCTCCACAAACATTCATTCTGCCTGTTTAAAACGTTGAGTCAGTGCACAATGTTACTCTTTATTTGTTAATTTATTTATTTTATTTGGTGTACTTTTTAACTGTTTGTCTCATACAGTATTATTGCTCTACCTTACCAGCCTAAATCATTTTGTTTTTTTCTGACACTTTAGTCAGAGGCAGTTGATTTGTGTGTCTACATGTTGAAGGTGACAAAATAAAAGATTAAGGGACATTTGGATCATGTGTTTGTGTTGAGTTTGCTATTTTATTTTAAATAATCCAAATAACTGGAATTCTGATCCTTGTTTCTTTTTTATTTCCCACTTTTAATAAGATAGAAAACTGATGCTGGCATGTTTTATATTCTTATAGCATAGACAATAAAATGATGTCCAGACGTGTGTACTGTGCCTTTAACCCCATGGAAATCCGCAGCTTCCTGCTGTCTGACTCAGCATCAACTAAAGTGTTCTGCCTCTGCATGGCACAAGCTGTCAGTTCACGCTGGGAAACATCTGTCCTTTGTAACTTCAAAATGCCGTCCCTCAAAACTATTTTCAAAACGCCGCAATGTGGAGGAGAGAAAAAGAAAAGTGAGACAAAAATGTGCAATCGTCAACCTACGGGACATGTGCTACAATATGCTAATAAGAAAAAGAAAACAAATTTAACACTTTCTTCTGCTTGAGAAAGAGTTCTTAGAAGGGATCTTAATTTCCGCTGAAGAGCTAAATCATGTTTAGTGCAGAAAACAGCACTGCTCATTAATTATTATGCTTGATCCATGACGAGAGTACAGGTAGTCCTCGACTTACGAACAAGTTCCGTTCCTACGCACCGTTCGTAACCCAAATTTGACGTAAGTCGGAACTCATTACACGTGGCGTTCGTAAGTCCGGATTTTTGCCGTAAGACGGGAAACTGCATGCTAACGCTGCGCCGCACACCCGTTTATCGACATGAGACTGAACAAGCGTACATACTGGTCCATAAACATGCACATAACTTTATTTACAAACAGTTAGCTAACACATTACACCACATATTCATCTATAAACACATACCTGTACCTCGATTCTATGCTTTTCAACGGAGCGCATTCGTAAGTCCGGATTGCCGTAAGTCGAGGGCGTCGTAAGTCGAGGACTCACTGTGTTTGTAATAGAAGGTATACACAACATGAAAGATGTTGAATGACGAGGTGAAGTCGGCTATTTATTGATGAAAGGAAAAATGTTGGATGCTGTTTATCACGGTGCACTAAGATTCATAACTGGCTGTGATTATCATAACCACCACTGCACCCTGTATTCACTGGTTAACTGAACATCATGGACCTTACCAAGCTCCGCCCACAGGGCCGTGTTTCATTGGCTAATGCCCGTAACACATCACAGCGCAGCTTCCACGTGCGTGCCGGTCTCACAAAACAAACGCTACGGTAGCGTTTGTGAGACCGGCACCACATGCTACTTACATTGCTAGCTAGCATACGTGCAGAATTTTTTTGCGTCAGGGCTGGAAAAATGCTCCTCCACCGTCAGTGGGGTATCTGTACAGGAGATGTCAGGTACCCTGACCGTATTTGTGGAAGTAAAATTCACCGTTTCCCTATATGTGAAACTGAATGCCTTGCTTGGATCAAAGCTTGTGCACGACCACAAAACTGAACAATTATTTCTTTCACCAGCAGAGAAGGGTTGACCTGCTTTTGAAACCTGCTAGTTAACAACACGCGGTCACGATGAGAGAAAGCCACAGTTCACTGAACGTCCTGGAAGTTGGGAAGAAACAGCTCTGCTAACTCCACATGAGCTAGCTAACACAACGAGCTCTACTGTCGATTTCACCTAAAACTGCACAAAATCGTGACACGAAGGCTGGATTTTAACTAACACACCGAACGGCTGAGCTCGTTAGCCCTCACAAAAGTCGCTGTCGGCGTGTTTAGCAGCTAAAGCAGCAACGGCTAACCAACCACTTAAGGAATGAATGGAGATTACAGTTAGCATTAGCTTTGCGACCAAGGCACACTCAAACTTTTGCCAACAACAGAAATCACTGATTTCAAAAGTAACCCTCAAAACCATGAATGCCTGACTTACCCAGCCTTGCAGGACAATAGGCATCAGTGATCCTGTCCACAGCTGTAATAATGCTGAGCGTATGAGGAGCTGCTGTTTTCCTCATCAGACGGTAGCATTAGCTGTGACGCGCACGCTGTTGGAAGCATCGCATGGCTCAAACAACTTGATAACGTCCAAAAAAAAGAATAACATGAACTTGTTGGTTCCCCTGTCCATTGTCATGGCTGATATTTTGTTGGAATCTGGCAGAAATGATACACTATTCGACTCAGAAATACCCTGCAGAGAGTCAGTCGACGCCATGTTTCCATTGAAAATTCCATTGCGCTTGGGAGACATGCAGACCGGTCGGAGCTTAGGGGGCGTTTCTGGGCAGAGCTTGGTAAGGTCCATTATCTTCACGCAGACTCTTCCACTGGTACATATTCATCTTTAAATCACGTCTTGGTCTGCTGCCTTCATACATCTCCTCCTACATGTCTCTGCGTGAGTGCAGCTACAGCGTGCGCTCTCAGGACATGATTACCTGCAGTGTTCCATCAGTGAGGACTGAACTTGGCAAAAGGGCCTTCTCCTACTCTGCTCCTGCTTCCTGGAATATCTTACAAAAAGATCTGAAGCTCTCGGCCTTGACCTCTCTAAATGGTTTTAAGAATCTGTTGGACTCCTGGCAAGAACCAATGCAGACATGTTTCTGTTTTTAGTTTTCTACATTTGCCTTATAATCTATCTGTTTTGCTACTTTGACATCTTTTTTAACTTGTTAAAATTTAAAAAAATCTGTATGCCTTTCTTATGATTGTCTATTGTTGTCATCATTCTTTGCTGAAACCAGGTCTCTCTTGCAAATGAGTCCTTGAGGCTCAATGGGATTAACCTGCCTAAATAAAGGTTGAATACTCTGGGTTTTACCTCATTGAGATAGCACAATACTTCCAATTATTGTATTTTGTTTATCTAGTGAGTTTACCTTGAATCAACATACAAACTTAATTAGCCTTTTCAGAGATTCAATTGTTTTTACAGAGCATTTAAAATCTAGACCAACTTGTGCTGTAAAAAACACATGTAGGTCTGAGTACATACATATTTTAGACCTCTGACTTGGGTGTCCTGATTAAGTGCAAGGATTATTAACTGACCAGCTTTAAATTCATGTTCATATTTGGAAAGGTATTTGGGGAGTGGTGGGGCAGAGTTTAGCGAAGCCAAGCCTGTGATCGGAAGGTCGCTGGTTCAACTCCCCAAAACTGACATCAAAATGTAGGTGGGAAATGTGAAACACTCACACCTTCCTCCTCCTTCATTTGCCCTATTCTGGGCCCTTGTGCAAGGCTCTTAACCCCTAGCATCTGCTCCCTCAGACACCCTACATGGCAGCTCTCTGCTCTACACAGAGGGCTGTGGTAGCTCGGTGGTCTGTGGTTATGTCAGGAAGAACATCCGGCGTAAAAACAATCGCCATGCAAGTCTTGATTGCGAGTTAGGGTGCATTCACATCAGCCCTGTTTAGTCCGCTTTAATGGAACAACAGTCCATTTGCCTGGAAAGTCTGGTTTGTTTGTGAATGCACAATTGAACTCTGATGCGGACCAAAAAAAGTGAACCTGGTCCAACTAAAAAGCTAGTTCTCGGTTCGGTTGAAGTGAACGTTAACGCGGTTCAAATGTATTGTGAATGCAACCAGGCCGGAGACTGCTCCAAAAGCAGGAAGTGGACTATGGCGTAGGACAAACAACTGCACATTTCTCTTCCCTCATACAGAGCCATCTCAGCCACTTTGTGTGAAAAACCACATTCTCCATGGTCTTCTGCCTCATCTTCCGCTCATGCTGAGTCCATTGTTGAATAATGTTTGTTTGGCACATGATCCACAGACAAAACAGAAATCATAAAACCGCTTAAAGTGGATGCCACTCCATTTTTGCTTTTATTTCCAGAAGAATAAAAAGAAGAAGAAGAAGAAGAAGAAGAAATGTCTTCTTCAGAGGTTATTGTTTAATTTCCTTCTGTACTTCTTGGTGCAGCGCCGTCACAGGCCTGGAGGCGAACTGGTTGGCTCCATGGACTCAATGCAGTGTGAATGCACACTGCACCAGTTGAAATGTAAATAAATGTTTTGAATTTTGGTTCCCAATCAAACTGACTATCAGCTGTGAAAACATCCTTAGTTTGCTGTGGCGACCCCCTGTGGAAGGGAGCATCTGAAAGAAGAAAAATAAAAATAAAATCTGGTAAAGAACATGTTTAGCTGTGGTCTGTTGTACATGTGTATATGGAGCCATTTTCATCTGTTATGTTTTACATATTTACTCAGGTTTTCAAATCACTAAGAAAAATGAGACAAATCAGACAAACTCTTGTTTTTCTAAGCATAAATACTGGAAACTGTGTTTAAACATTTTAATGTAGAACATTTTTTGTTTAATAATCATTTAGGATTAGCAAGGACAATTTGTCACCACAGATCCACTCTATTTAGACTAGTAAAACATTTAAAATGTGCGTTATCCTCACGTTAAAGATTCAAGTGAAAGAGATCCCTATCCGACCAATTAGTAACCATCTCGATGCTCATCAAGGCCGATTAATTATGGAGGCTGGAATGAAAACAACAATACACAGTGGGCCAGCTGGAGTAATGTGAAATGCAGCTCTGACGCTCTAATGAAGCCTGGTGGTGATGGAGGTGAAGACGAGGTTGGTCAAGGTTAGAGCTCAGGGTTTTCAGTAAACAGTCGGCATCCTGCTGATTCAGAGACTCCCTGAGATAATCAACTCCATCAGAGCTCCAGGTTTTACAGGGTTCAGAAACAGAGGGGAATAAATCAATGCAGTCTTACCAGGAGCAGCAACGACCACACAAGCCAAATATAACTACCAGTATAGCGTAACTATAATGTAAAGCATGAAGCAGCAAGGTTCAGCGTCTTTTAAACCTTTCTGTAGCAGTTCTAAGCTTGCAGCACAATTTTATTATTTTTTATACTTAGGCTTGGATTTGATCAAACATTGAAAATTACATATTTTAAACCCTTTTTATTTTTATTTTTTTATTTTTTTGCAAAAAGCCAGTTTCAATAAATTACTCAGTCTGTGACCACGTGTTTTGCTTGGTTTAAAATTTGCTCTTAGCCACAGTTAGTTTAATGGGTTTTTAATGGTTTTTAAGTCTCTGCAGCTCAATTTTAGAAAATATATTTTCCAAAAGACTTGTAACATCTTTTGGCTATAATGCTATCGTAAAATATAAACTATGCAACAAAAAAGTTGCCAAATAAAGCTTCCAATGACTTCTTCATTCGTCAATCATTTTATGCCCCTCAGCTTTTCTTATGGTAAATGTTAAATGGAGCTTACTTATATAGCGCTTTCCAGCCCCCTGTGAGGAGACCCAAAGCGCTTTACAGTACCAGCCATCCACCCATTAATACACACATTCATACACCGGTAGCCTGCCATGCAAGGCGCCATCCAGGCCTACCGGGAGCAACTCCCTATCTATGCTTCACCTACCCCTGGTTCTCAAACTGTGGACGTACTCAGGAACTCTCTTGTTGTAGTCAGGGCATTTAGGTATCAGCTACTCACAAACTAAATTATCTTATTGCCGGAATCCGGGCTTTTATGCAAAGTTTAAAGGCTTTACATAGTGATTTTTTATATAAATCTTGGATATTATGATATACTGAGGAGAACTGTAGTCGATAATAGTCTCAAAACCTTTTGTTTCCCATGTGACATGTAAAAAAAACTGAATTGAGCCTTTTGACTCATGTAAAAAAATATCACTTTTATTTAAGTCTTGTTTATCTCTATGTTTGAGACAAGTGTGGCCCTATGATGGACTTGCGACCCAACCGGGGTGTACCCTGCCTCTCGCACTTTGACGGTTGGGTATGGGCACCATTTTTTTTGCATGTCGACATGCAAAAGAAGAAGCAGGTAAAGGGGATGGACGGACGGACTTATGTATTTCATTTCATGAGGCTTATTGTCATAAAAGTGTTCACTGACCTGTGACCTCTACTTTTAATTATCGCATTGTGTTCAATAACAAAATACCAAGCGTTCTAACTGAGACACGAGAGACCAACCAGTAGAAAAAGGTGTTTTATCTACAAAGAGTGACTTCTCAGGAACACGGGATGTGTAGAGTATATTGATATTGAGTTAGACATGGTTGTTTTGTTTTTCAGGCTTGGAACTGGTGCCAAGGGATTCCATGATGGTGGAGTAGACCAAGGAGAACAGGTAAGTGGATGACGATGAATGAGAGTGGCAGGGCAGACATTAAGGCTGGATGCAGATGTTTAACTTTTGGTAATGCTTTTGTTGTAGGTGGCAGTTGTAGAAGGACCCAAGGAGAACTCAGAGAACAGACATCGGGCGTTGGCTTGAGGCAGACCTGGGTGGCAAGGAACAGATGACAGGAGCTATGAGGAGCAAGGACAAAACAGATTAGGTCAATCACAAAAGATCAGGATTGCACACTAAGGCCAGACATGGTACCATGAATTGGACAATGTTCAAGTGGAATCATGTTGATCCAAACAGCCTTAAGTACTGAGAGCTCCTTGTCAGCAGACTGGAGTCAGCTGTGGATAACAGGCTCTTCCCTGCCACTCAGGAGCCGCAACAAAGTGTTAGAGCTGGAGAAAAACCAAGAGTCCCTAACACAACAAAGCCCCATATTCAACCCTGCGCCAATGCAGGGCAAACTCTCTTTTTCCCTTTCCCCAATTAGTCACATATTTGAAATGTGGCTAGAAACAATCTAATTAGGAGGTGCCTCACTCGATTTGCTTGTGGAAAGTTGAGAAATGGAAGTGGGAAAAGCGAGGGTGGAACACAGGGGTGAGGTGGTAAAAGCTCGTGTTACATCAGCCATCTATCTTTCCATTTCCAAACCAGTTACTAAATCTCTGCGCCAAGGCATGCAAACACTGCAAAATCTATGTAAACGGGAGATGGAATGTCCTAAAATACAATTTTTTGTGTGTTTTTAGCAGAAGTAATTCTTCTTCCCTAGACATTTTTCCATATTCAAGCCAGTTAGCTGCACTGTGAATATTTTACTTGATGCTAAAATAAATGGATAATGAATTTTTCTTGTGCTGCTGGTGGAAAATTAGAAGTAAACAAATCATGAAAATTGAACCTGCCTGGATGTCGAAAATATGTAAATTTCTTGATGAGGTATAAATGTTTTTACATGAAAAAGCCTGGGAAGAAGATTTCACATAATTTTCAATGATTTTAAATATTTAATTTTCTTGATTTCACCTTTTCTCAGTGAAATAAAGACTGGTACAAGAAGTGGCATCTTGTCATGGTTATTTATTGTGTGTGTTTCTTTGTGGTACCACCTAAAGCAAACTGGGATCTATAGAGATGTAGCAAGCTGTGATTTTAGCAGCAATTACTCAGCACAATTGGCAATTAGCAGTGAAGACAGAACTAGACAAAGGGTCTTCTCCTACTCCGCTCCTGTTTCCTGGAATATCTCGCAAAAAGATCTGAAGCTCTTGACCTTGACCTCTAAGGGATTTTAAACCACTCTTAAGTTGATGGCAAAAAACAACACACACGTTCCTGTTTTAATATTTTACATGGCTTTATAATGTCGTTTTTTTTTTTTACATATATAATTTCTTCCATTTACTTTTCATTGTTTGTGCTTTTTTATGATTGTCTACTGTTCTCATCTGTGTTCTTTGTTTAAAACAAGTCTCTCTTGTAAATGAGTCCTCGAGGCTCATTCTCGGGATCTGGAGTTCAACTGTTTGTAAGCAAAACATGAACAATGTGAAGTGACTCAAGAGTTTTGCACAGATCTGTATCCACACGATGATAAAATTACAATTTAAAAAATGTGGAATAGATAACTTTGAGACTTTACAAGATAAAAATTAAAAGGAAAACCAGGAAAGCTGGTGCAGGAAGAACAACCTTCACATCAATGTGAAGAAGATGAAGGAGATGGAAACGGGTTGAGAGTTTATATTTAAATAACCTTACTGCAGATATCTTGTTGCACTTTATTTGCTTTGTTATATGTAATATTTTGTATCATTAATTGGCCATACTTGTTTTGTTCTTTAGGAAGATGAATCTGAACTTGCAAGTTTCACTCATTTTAGCACCAACTTTCTTTCCTAAGGAAATACTCCAACAAAGGGAATGGTAATGGATGGACAGTTTGAAGGTCACTGCACTGCCCACTAATAGGTAAAGCACTCCCGGGGGTACCACTGAATATGTCTCTTTTCTAGAACAGTGATTTCCCACAATGAAGCAAAATTAGGAGGAATCTGGTATCAGCCAAGGAGGGATAGAGGCTACGAGAATAATTGGCTGACAATGTGTTTGGAAAATTTCATCTGATCTTCTTAGCACAAGGTCAGTCTGCGGTTCCGCAGCAGAGACCATCACTGCATTTTATTAAGCACTATTGCCCCCCGACCAGTTTGTGCCTGTACTTGTTTAGCGTTACACCCAAACCTCGAAAGCTCCTGCTGTTTTATTTTACCAGCACCTTAAATGTGTGATGGCAGGTGCAGTGTGTTCCTGGTGATTACAATAACCTCCAAAGTCAAAGTTGGTTGAAAGCTAAATAGAAAATGCAGCCGTTTTAATCCACAACACGTTCTGGGAAATGAATCAGAAATAATTTGCCAACAAAGTAAACAGCCAAGGGCATTGTACACACGCAGACAAAACGCTGTGACCGAAATCCAGCCAAAATAATTACTAAATGTCAAACAGGTTGAAAAAGAATGGCAAGAGTTAATGGTGACATTATTTTAAAAATGTAGGTACTGAACCATGTGAGAGGTGGAATTTGTTGAGGGGGTAATGCTCAGTTTAAAGTTTTTATGTTTCTGGTAACATCCAAGTACATCTAGTTTATATACTGGAGATAGTTGTAAAACCAGCAACAGAACTAGTACATGAATTCACAAATACATTTTTTTCTTTCTTAATTTTCAAAATTCTTTCAACTGCTCCTTCTTCAGGGGTCGCCACAGCGAACCAAGTCACACCAAGACTTGGCAATTATTTTACGCTGGATGTCCTTCCTGACACAACCATAGCCCACTGTGTGGAGCAGAGATCTGACATCTAGGAGGCCCGGGGGAGTAGATGGTGGGGGTTAAGGGCCTTGCTTAACGGCTCAGATTGGGGCAAATGAGGTTGGAGGCAGGTGTAGGTGCTTCATCTTTCCCACCTACATTTTGATGTTTATATACCAGGAGTTGAACCGGCGATCTTCCACTCACAGGCCACCTTCTCTAACCTCTGCACCACCACTTTCTAAAGTAAACAAAGGATATGCTTCTAATATATATACAGTGCTTTAAGTGGAAAAAAATAAGTGCCGGTACCCTCCCTAAATTCATAATAATATGCATACCTGCAAACTCAGAAGGGATGAAAAAGGTGACAAACGTTGTGCCAACCCCCGAGAGATTTTGTAATTTTTTAACATGCTTCAGGTAAAAGTCATTTACTAACCTAATTTAATGAGGACATAAATAGGAAAGATTGTGTCAACCAAAAAATTAACAACCAACAACAGCAGCAAGTCAAATACAGCAGAACATTTTGCTAACAATGCGCTGCTCCGAGTCAACAGATGCATTTAAAAACTTAAGACTTATCTCTTCAGACAGGCTTTTGGTTAATTTTGTACATTGATTTTAGAGTTTGTTATGTTTTACCTTTTTGTATAGTACTTCTGTGATTTTATGATTTTATTTTTCCTTTTGTAAAGCACTTTGTGACTCTCATGTCTGTGAAATGTGCTAATAAAACTTAATTACTAACAGTAAAAACTAGTTTCTTAAATATGCTGATGAATATGTTTTGCCAGAAATTTTGAATAAAGTAGATGCCATTTCCTGCATTCTTGTGTATTTTAACAAGTTGTTAAACATCTATGTTTACCTACATGTAATAATAATAATAATAATGAATTCCATTTATAATGCACTTTTCATTAATAAAAATCTCAAAGTGCTACAAAGTGTAATAAAGCAAAGATCAAAATAAAACAAGTGATAAAATCAAATAAAATCAATAATAATATCGACTAAGATCAAAGATAAAATCATGTGGATGCAGATTAGGCTTGCTTAAAAAATAAATAAAATAAAACAAGTGATAAAATCAAGTAAAATCAATAATGATATCAGCTAAGATCAAAGATAAAATCATGTGGAGGCAGAATAGGCTTGCTTAAAAAGAAAGGTCTTTATGCTGCTTTTAAAGTCAACCAGTGACTGTGGAGCTCTCAGGTCGTCAGGGAGGGAGTTCCACAGGCGGGGGGCAGCCACACAGAATGCTCGGTCTCCCATGGTCCTCAATTTGGTCCGAGGAATATGAAGGAAATTACTGTTCTGTGATCGTAGAGACCGGGTGGATGAATATGGTGCAAGAATGTC
Organism: Garcialebias charrua; assembly: GCA_038048925.1. NCBI lineage: Eukaryota > Metazoa > Chordata > Actinopteri > Cyprinodontiformes > Rivulidae > Garcialebias > Garcialebias charrua. Next base: position 30,775 of record JBBPBX010014860.1, on the reverse strand, counting down.
CTTTAGATAGTCAGGTGAAGTGCCGTGCAAGCATTGATGGGTAATGAGAGCAGTTTTGTACTGAATTCTGTAGGTGACAGGAAGCCAATGGAGGTTATGGAGAATGGGTGTAATATGTTCAAATTTACGAACTCTCAACAGAATCCTTGCTGCACTGTTTTGAATGTATTGAAGTTTCTGAAGGTTTTTGCCAGGGATACCAATAAACAGGGAGTTGCAGTAGTCGAGCCTGGAGGAGACAAAGGCATGGACGAGTTTCTCAGCATCAGGAAAAGTCAGAGATGGGCAAAGTCTGGAGATGTTTCGAAGATGGAAGAAGCAGGTTTTAAACAGTAATATCAGTACTGCATACTGATGCAGTAATATCAGTACTGCATCAGCAGTACCCCTTGTTAAATCACTTCTCTGACTCATCGTCTTTATGTTCAAGATCTGAGACAGACACTTCTGCAGGTTCTGCTATAACATTTCTACGAATCACCACCTCTTTCATAAATTTCAACACAAACCTTCTACCAGTGTATAGGAGTTCAAGGTATTGTGACATGATTTTGTAAATTTGAATATTTGTCAGAACATATATATCTTATATCATTGAGCTCTGGTCGTTTTTGCATAATAAATTATAAATATATTAAATTTTTATTCCAAGTTATGGTAGTTTTTTTCTCTGGGATACGCCCCTAAAAATCTGCGCATTTCCGCAAAATGTCATCTTGACGTGACAACGGGAAGGCACGCTCCAACGTGCATTTAAATAATAATGGTGGAGCATGTCCTATCGCGTCTGAGATATCATTTTGAGACAGTAAATCTTCCAAAACTCTCATTAATAAACCCTCCCTGAATAAAAAAATTACAGATGTTACCTGATGGCGCAGACATAATTTAAAAATGCATACATAGCAACGTGTTTGCTCCGGGCTCTCGGCTAATATTTTTAGAAGCTATCTTGGCTAACAAGAGTCCCTGACACCGGTCACGTCTGAGATATATCATTTTAAGACAGTAAATCTTCCAAAACTCTCATTAATATCCCTCCCCGAATAAAAAGAATTACCTGATCGGCAGACATAATTTAAAAATACATCATTAGCAACGTGTTTGCTCCGGGCACTCGGCTAATGTTTGTTAGCTGCTATGTCGGCTTATTACCGGTTGCGTCAGCGATATATCATTTTAAGACAGTAAATCATCCAAAACTCTCATTAATATCCCTCCCCGAATAAAAAGAATTACCTGATCGGCAGACATAATTTAAAAATACATCATTAGCAACGTGTTTGCTCCGGACACTCGGCTAATGTTTGTTAGCTGCTATGTCGGCTTATTACCAGTCGCGTCAGCGATATATCATTTTAAGACAGTAAATCATCCAAAACTCTCATTAATATCCCTCCCCGAATAGAAGGAAACTACAGATGTTACCTGATCGCGCAGACATAATTTAAAAATACATCATTAGCAACGTGTTTGCTCCGGACACTCGGCTAATGTTTGTTAGCTGCTATGTCGGCTTATTACCAGTTGCGTCAGCGATATATCATTTTAAGACAGTAAATCATCCAAAACTCTCATTAATATCCCTCCCCGAATAGAAGGAAACTACAGATGTTACCTGATGGCGCAGACATAATTTAAAAATACATCATTAGCAACGTGGCCTGTATCGCGGCTATTGTGTTAGCTATCTGATTCGGCTAGCTTGTTAGCAGCGAACAAACATAATCTGCCGTGATAATTGGCTTTATACACTCAAAGTGTATAAAGTAAAACAACATGAACTCACGTAAAATAAATAGTTTATAATCTAAAACACTACACACCTCCGATTATGTTTACACAAAGACTTACTCATCTCCTGGACAGTCTTCCGATGGTCCCTGCGTTGTTTCGACATGGTAGCTCCTGTGGGACTTTCTTCTGTAGATTTTCTTTTAAAAATAGTAGGAATAGCATCCGGTTTTAAAAGTCTTCTGAATCTTACTGGTAATCCTAAAGATTCTTTTATACCAGGTGCTGAAAACAATCGGCAGTGAAATGGTCGCTGCAGACATAGGACTCCTGGAACCCACCGGTCTTTGTCTGGTCCATTCTTGACAAAGTTTGTCATCTTTTGGAAATTTGTGAAGGCTCACTTGTTCACTGCTGATATTAGAACACACAAATGCACTACAACGTGACGGCATTTTTCAAGTTACACAAATAAAAGGCGATCCTTCAGGAAATGAATCTGTATGGCAAGCAGTTAACACACCTAATAAACGGGCAAGGCTCTGCCTTCTGCCCGTTGTGACGTTGATGACTGGTGACGACGACTGGTGATGACGTATTGCGGAAATGCGCGGAATTTCAGGGGCGTATCCCAGCAAATACCAGAGAAAAATTTAGCATAATTTCGAATAAAATTTTAATATGTTTATAATTTATTATGCAAAAACGACCAGAGCTCAATGATATAAGATATATATGTTCTGACAAATATTCAAATTTACAAAATCATGTCACAATACCTTTAAATGTGCACATGCAAAAAGAAAAGGAACAGTCCTATGATTCTATTCAATCCTGCAGTGATGTCATCGGTCAGTGGAAGGATACTTCTCGGACCTTTGTAACCCACCCCCTTTTAGTGCTTGCAGCCTTTCTTTCAATCTTATATTTTCACTTTGTCCACCGTTTTGGGACTGTGTGTGAAATCTCGTGAGATTTTGTTGGATTTGAGTTTTATAGAAAAAACATGGCGGCTCCCATCGTTTGAGAGAGCATGTGTATGACTGGGAAAGTTCAGAGTTGCTGCAGGTGGGCATTAAACTATTTTGACTCATTTATTATTTTTTTACTGTCATATAATTACTGGTATGCTTTTTAGCTTTTATATGTCTCTATTCTATGATAAACTGCTGTATTTTGTGCTTAAAGACTGGAAACGAATTGACCAGGCTTCCTGATGGTGACCTACCACTAGACTTCAGGCCCAAAGAACACAGAGTCTGAATAATTGGATCCGTTTTGTGCAGTAGGAGGCGCTGTAGCCTGCTCACTCCACACACACAAGAATCTTTACATATACTAAAGTCCCCTCCCTAAAGACTTACTGTACAGTATTTAGTCTTTATTGACTTATTGAACTGTTGAACCCCTTGAACTTATCTGGACTACTGCCCTGGTTTTGGTCTCTTAATACCAGCATTTGGATTTAGGAGATCTGTTCATTTAGCTATTGAAAGATTTAGTGTTTATTGACATAATGAACCAGTTCATATATTGGTGACATAGGTTTTTTTTGTATATATTGTAAATAACTTCTCAACTTTAATACAAATCACCATATGCAGAGTTTTACTGTTTCCTGTGTGTTCTTAAATGAAACCAGAATCCTTCATTTGCCAAAACTTAGAATCTTCTGATAACTAGCCTACCATTACTGTACTGCTGAGTGATCACCACTTTACCTTATCATTAACATCTGCATGATATATGCTACACCTTCTCAATCCCACCAACAGGAAGAAACTGAGTCGGGGGACTTTGGGGTTGGTCTGTCTCTAACCATGGCTGAGGTCGCAGAGGTACTTCAAAAGCTCAATGGCGGTGGAAGAGCTCAGCCCCGATTTCCTTAAGGCTCTGGATGTTTTTGGGCTGTCTTGGTTGACACGACTTTGCATCATCGGATTGACATCGGGGGGCAGTGTCACTGAATGGCAGACTGGGGTGGTGGTTCCCCACTTCAAAAAGGGGTGTGCTCTAATTATAGGGGCATCACTCTCCTTACCCTCCCTGATAATGTCTATTTGTGGGTAGTGGAGAAGTGAGTCAGATTGTTGGTTGAACCTCAGATCCAGGAGGAACAATGCTGGTTCTGTCCTGGCCGTGGAACAATGAACCAGCTCTTTACCCTCTCTAGGGTCCTTGAGGGGTTATGGGAGTTTGTCCATTCAGTGTACATGTGTGTTGTGGACCTGGAGAAGGCATTTGACTGTGTTCTTTTAGATACACTGTGAGGTTGCTCCAAGACTATGGGATTGAGGGTCCATTGTTACAGGGCTTTCAGTCCTCCTGATACAAGTAGTTCGAGAATTTGGTTCCCATTCCTGGCAGTAAGTCAGACCCCATCAGGGTGGGAGTTGGACTCTGTCAGGGCTGCTCTTTGTCACCAGTTCTGTTATTTTATGGACAAAATGTCTCTGTGCATCCAGGGAACAGAGAGTGTTTGGTTTGGTGGCCTCAGGATTCCATCTCTGCTATTTGCAGATGATGTGGTCCTGTTGGAGTCATCTATCTTCAGCTCTCATAGGAGTGGTTCACAGCTGAGTGTGACGAGGCTCGGAGGAGAATCAGCACCCCCAAATCTGAGGTCTTGGTTCTCAGTCGGAAAAGGGTAGATTGCTCTCTTCTGGTCAAGGGTGAGGTTCTGTCTCAAGTGGAGGGGTTCAAGTGCCTTGGGATCTATGGATGGATCGATGAATGGACAATGGATGACTGGATGGATGATGGAGGGATGAATGATGGATCACTGAATTGGATAGATAGATGGATGGATGAAAGGATTATGGATGGATGGGTGGAGTGTTGGATGATGGATGGATGGATGGATGGATGAAAGGATTGTGGATGGATGGATCATGGATGGGTGGAGGGATGGACAGATGATGTATGGATTGCTGGATTGGATAGATGGATGGATGAATGGATGATGGCTGGCTGGATGGATGGATGATGAATGAATCAATGATGTATGGGTGGATGGATGGATGATGAATGAATGGATGATGGCTAGATGGATGGCTGTCTGGATGGATGGATGATGAATGAATGGCTGATGATGGATGGATGATGAATGAATGAATAGATGGTTGGAGAGATTGATGGATAGATGATGAATGAATGGATGGTGGGTGGATGGATGGATGTTTTATGAATGAATGATGGGTGGATGAACAGATGATGGATGAATGGATAATGAATGGATGGATGGATGGATGGATGATGGATGAATGACAGATGGATGGATGATAGATGAATGGATGGATGGATGATGGATGGGCAGGTGGATGGACAGATGGATAGATGGATGGATGGATGGATGATGGATGGACAGATGGATGGATAATGAATGGATGGATTGATGGATAATGGATGAATGACAGATGGATGGATGGATGGATGGATGGACAGATGGATGGATAGATGGACAGATGGATAGATGGATGGAGAGATGGATGGATGGATGATGAATGAATGGATGATGGATGGATGGATTATGAATAAATGGATGGATGGATGAACAGATAATAATAATAATAATGATGAATTCAATTTATAACACACTTTTCATTAGTGAAAATCTCAAAGTGCTACACATATTCATACACCGGTAGCGGCAGACTACCATGCAAGGTGCTTTACAGTCCTACCGGGAGCAACTCGGGGTTAAGTGTCTTGCCCAAGGACACAACAACACATGGTGTGGGGAACCGGGATTCGAATCGCCAACTTTCCGATCGGGGGACGACTGCCATTACCACTACGCCACGGCCACCCCAGATGATGGATGGATGGACAGATGGATGGATGGATTATGAATGAATGGATGGATGGATGAACAGATGATGGATGGATGGACAGATGGATGGATAGATGGACAGATGGATGGATGGATAGATGGATGGAGAGATGGATGGATGGATGGATAGATGGAGAGATGATGGAGAGATGGATGGATGGATGGATGATGAATAAATGGATTATGGATGGATGGATGGATTATGAATGAATGGATGGATGAACAGATGATGGACGGATGGATGGATGGATGGACAGATGGATGGATGGATGGATGATGAATAGATGGATGAACAGAAGATGGATGGATGGACGGATGGATGATGGATGGATGGATGGATGGATGGATGGATGATGAATAAATGGGTTATGGATGGATGGATGGATTATGAATGAATGGATGGATGAACAGATGATGGACAGATGGATGGATGATGGACAGATGGATGGATGGATGGACGGATGGCTGGATGGATTATGAATGAATGGATGAACAGATGATGGATGGATGGATGAACAGATGATGGATGGATGCTGGATTGACAGATGGATGGACAGATGGATGGATGACATGCTCTGCTGCATTGTAAACATGAGATGTTGTCCATGTGTTAATCTGCAGCCTCTGGCAGAACTCTGTGGTTCTGGACCGGTTCTTGTAGTTTTGTTTTATTTTGTTTTCATGTTTTCGTCGCTCAGTCATCATGTCTGCTCTGACACTCACGTCAGAATCTTTCTCCTGTCAAAGTGGGCCAGCGGTGTTGTGCTGAACGTGGTGAAGGATGCATTTTTGCTCCTAGGTGTGGTCACTTCCTGGTTTTTGTGACATCATTCAGTAGGAAGCAGAGCTGCTGGAGGTTCTGAAGGGTTTTGTTTTCTTGCTCTCTTCATGCTGGGAGTGTATTTTGGGTTGTGTTCACCGGTCAGAACCTGGCTGGGTCGTCCAGGAGCAGCAGGAGAGGAGAACTTCCTGTGAGAGGAACAGGATGTGGCCTGAGAGGGTCGCTCAGTGACAGGCAGGGAGACGAGTGTAAAGGAAGTTTTGTATAGACATTTTTTTTTTTGCAATAGAAAGAAATGTGAAATGTTGGAAATTTATTTATTTATATGTTATTTATTTATTTATTTGTTCATTTCAAATTTAAAACACAAAAATATATATTTACAAAACCATATTAAGAAGAAAAATAAAAAAATGAAAAATGAAAGGAAGCAGAAAAAGTGTCAGGGTTTACAGGCAGGCTTGAACCCAATGGTGCAGACAAGAGCCAGACTCAAGGATTATCAACATAAATACTTTTAATAATAAATTAAAGGGCTGACATGGCAGCTTAAACTCACATTCACCAAGATCAGGACAGACTGGATCAGAACAGGGCAGATCAGGACAGACTGGATCAGACAGGTCATACCCAACGAGGACACCACAAGGAACTAACTGACAGACAGGCTATTTATACACAGAGACAAGACAGGACGCAATCACAAAACACCTGGGAACAATTAACTAACTAAAGACACAGAGCAGGACTGGTATACTAAATAAATAAAGGTTTAAATAAAAGGAGACTAAACTGGAGGTCAAACCAAGAGTGATCAAACATTGAGACCAGAAGGGAAACTAGTAAAAGGCCAAACCTAAACATTAATAAATACTGGGGCAGGATCTAGGGAATAAGGCTAACCATGAAGCTAAGAAAACTGGTACAAGGGAAACTAAATAAAACTAAAAACAAATATCTAGAGCTGGCTGACAGAAAACAAAAGGAGAACAGAACAAATGATACCCACTAGATGGCGCCATCCTAGTGCCATCCTGACAAAAAGAAAAAAATCTTATAATATCTGCCCCTTTTTACACAAAATCAATTCAAACAATCAATTTTAAACAATAATTATCCATGGACCAATTCTGTAACTTATTACAATTCACAAATATATGGTACTTATAATTTTCACCATTTAAATATACAGTATATTTTTTAAGAGTTCACTCTTAATCATTCTCTTAAATATAAACACAGACTTAGCCTTTTTAACATTGTTATCCAAACCATTCCACAGACCTATGCCCTGTATTAAAGTAGACCTACTCCTAAAACTTGTTCTATAACGAGGTTTAACAAAAATGTCTGTTCCCTTGAGGTTATAACCGCTTTCCCTCTTTACAAAATGTTTTTGAATATTCGGAGGTAGTGTTAGATTATGTGCTTTATACATTAACAAAAGAATATTATATTCCACCAGATCATGGAACTTCAATAGTTTCATTTTAGAAAACAATATATTAAGATGGATGACAGTAATGCACTCTTGTTTTGATTCTTATAGCTCTTTTCTGTAAGATAATAATAGGCTGCGTTATAGTTCTGCACGCTGTTCCCCAAACATCAACTCAGTAATTCAAATGTGGTACAATTATTGCATTATACAGCAAATA
>JBBPBX010014860.1:0-16540 GCA_038048925.1 Garcialebias charrua | reverse complement strand
CCTTCCGGTGTATTACCGCCATCTAATGTGTTCCTGCCCCTGTCTCACCTGTGTCTTGTCTTAATCACCACAGGTGGATGTTGTGTGTAATCAGTGTGTCTGTGTATATATTCAGCTCCAGTGTCTCAGGATTGTCCTCCCATGGTGTTGTGTTCTGCCCTCCCTCCGTGTTTCCCAGAGAATTAGTAAGTACATCTCCATTAGTTCAGTTTAATCGTTTTTGCTGCCCTGCCAGCCTTTGTTTTGTTCTTTGTAAATAAACACTAAGTTTTTCCTACGCCTCCTGTGATCCTCCTGCATTTGGGTTCAACTCCATCCGTGACAGCAGAACCTGACATAAAGCTGTTGGGAAGTTTACAGCAGTGTGGAACTCTCAGAGCCTGCTACGCCTTCAGAGAAGGCCTAAGAGTTCAGCACACATAATGTATGTCAGCGATATAACAGATGACGACTCACCTGAGTCTGCAGCATTTACAGTGATTTTATTTTTTCTGGGGTGTGGGTTCACTAACACAGATTTAGCTGTAATCTGCCCGACAACATGGAGGTTCTGGATTATTTTGGATTTCTGGGTCCTGATTCAGTGTGAGGGTACAGATCATTAATTAACCAGGTGAGTCGATAAGAAACTTTTAATTCACACATTCATCCAATCAGGGGTTGGTTTTTTTTGTCTCCAGGCGGAAACTTGTTTTAAGGACTTCGCTGTCAGCAGAGAAGGCTGAGCTCAGTCAGAGGCTCCGCAGGAGGAGGAGGTTTAATAACTGATAGGATCATTAACCAATCAGGATGTTGATGCAGAGTGGGTGGGGCCAAAAGATCGGTTCTCCTGGAAGGACCTGCACGCATTCATTTATTTGTTTTTGTGAAGATGTTGCATTCTATTGCAACGTGTAAATTCAATAACACTGAATGTTGCTCTAAAAACGAAGGTTAAATGTCATGTTCAGATTGATAACTGTCAATTTTAAAGTTGTGTTTTGGTTTGGTTTACACTAGCCTGGCCCTTGCCTTCCTGCACAGCTCCGCTCAATTCTCATTTCCCTTCACTGCACACACGTAGCCTGGTGTTTGAAAAACGAATATCTGCGCAAAAAAAATCTCCGTACATACATGTTCAGATATTTAAAGGGGACCACATATTCAAAATTCACTTTTTAATGTTTTTTTTACTCAACTTTGGGTATAAAAAAACAGTCCTAAGGCCAAAAAAATGCACTTTATTTACTCTAAGTAGATTTATTTATCTTTGATAAATACACTTTGTTTCCCACTTCCTGCGGTTTGTGACGTCACAAACCGCAGCCAACCACCTCAAACCTGAGTCCAGCCCCTCACCTAGCAACCCCTGGTGATGCTCCACCCACTTCAGTATTAAACACATGACTGTTGTTTTTCATGATTTCATCTCATCTTTTGTTTATATGTTCTTAATTTCATGTGTACAGCACTTTGTTGCAGCTGTGTTTTTTAAATGGCTTTATAAATAAAGTATAATTGTTATTTTTATGTTTTAGTTCAATTTTTAGTGTATTTGCGATCGCTCCCAACGCGCAGCCGGCAAAAATTAAACGAGCGGACCCCCGGCGTAGGGACCGGTTGCGACGGGACCCTCTTCTGGCGCGATGGAGCGGAGCTTCAACTGTACAGCCTCTCAGCAGCGAGGACCTTCTCCTTACGGATTAATTTACGGGAGACACTTGGTGAACTTTGTGTTGTCTTGACTGGAACAGCGATAACTCCCAAAATCTCCGCGTGCAACGAGCGGAGCTGGCGAACACCGGAAGAGGAACAAGCTAACATTAGCTTCGGATTCGGGTGGTCTCATGCTAAAAGGAGCAGCAAATTGCGGCGCGCTCAGACGGGTTTCGGTAAGTTATCTTAAGCTAACACTAACAGTAAGTCAAATGAGTAATAAAAAAAGAGCTAATTTTAAAACAACAACACATTACAGATACTGGCTGTTACAGAGGGCGTTAACAGATCGTTGAAGGGCGTGGACTTCAAGAAACCGGTCGTTCAAAACGAAAGTTAAAAATGGCAGAATTAAAAAGGGTATAATTAATTATCTAAGAATTATTTTGTGTATTAAAATGAATTAATATTGTCAAGATAGCACACAGACATAACATAACAATTTTAAATACCTATATGTGGTCTCCTTTAAAATGTTTGTCTACACAAAACCGTTTATTTTCACCACAGAGCGTTCGTTGTAATGAATATGCTGAACCCATAGGTGGCAGTGTAGTGCCGTCACAACACTTCAACCCAGCCTCCCGCAACTTCCTGTTATTTATTTTTTCATTCATTCATTCAACCTTTATTTATACAGGCTAGCCTCGTTGAGCCACGGGGACTCATTTACAAGAGGGACCTGTTTCATTCACACCCAGGGTCAATTTAGAGTTACCAATCAGCCTAACATACATGTTTTTGGACTGGGAGGAAACCGAAGCACCCGGAGAAAACCCACGCATGCACGGAGAGAACATGCAAACTCCACCCAGAAAGGCCCTTATTTTTTTCTTTCGTTTGTGTGGACAGACCGCGAGGTTGAACTACTTTTAAAGGACAACACCCACCGTGACAGTAACAATTCACCATATTGAACAATTACTGTAGTAGAACATGATGTCTATTTTCATTTTTGCATTTGGACCTTGCAAGTGTGAAAAAAAAACAACAATGGAGTTTCCGGAAGCATCCGGAAACTCCTCCGAAGATTGCCGAACTCCTGAGTGACGCAAAAAAAGGATCTCGGAAGGCAGTCATCGCAGCTGCCGCCGCGCACATACAGACCTCAGACCCGGACAGCTCAGAACCCGGACAGCTCAGAACCGGACACTGAGCTCGACCCACACACTCGTACATGAGAACCGACAGTCATCGCAGCTGCTGCCGCCGCGCACATACAGACCTCAGACCCGGACAGCTCAGAACCCGGACAGCTCAGAACCGGACACTGAGCTCGACCCACACACTCGTACATGAGAACCGACAGTCATCGCAGCTGCTGCCGCGCACATACAGACCTCAGACCCGGACACACAGCTGAGACACATATTATGCTAACTAGCATAGCATTAGCATTATGCTAACCAGCCACAGGCTAGCGACACTCATTTTCATGAAAAAGTGGCGTGAATATTACCAAACTATGGTACATTTAAAAGCCTGCTCTATTATTCATTCTGTTCTGATGTCAAAAATTAAATTGAGCAAAGTCTTACCCCCAAAACCTCCCGTTTTCTTACAACTGTCGAGGTGCGGGCCTTCTTCGCTGCTCGGTCCTCGGAGGGAGATAAGTCCAGTTTCCAGGGAGAGGCACATTCTTCCTTCTGTCTCGTACAACTTTTCCCCTTAAATCCAAATGCTGGGCAACACATCGGTTCAGCATTTTCTTAGTTTTTATTCGTAACTACTCTGGTCAGAAATAAGAACGCTATAGTTGATCCATGGGGCACGTTCTAACTCTGTCGGAATTTAAAGGCGGAAACCTGAGTGACGTCAATGCCCATATATGGAGAGGGGCAGACTTTTCCGGAGCGCTGCTGTTAAAATATGCTAAAAATCATGAAATAACACATTTAGCGTTATTTCTCTACAATATCAATAAACGCTCCTGTATCATAATTTAATTAACTATTAAATATTAATGGCGATGCAATTTGAAAACATGGTGGGTCATGGACTTTAAATACCGTGTTGGAGTACAAAGTTAATAAAACGTAGGAAAATGTGGACTGGGAATCATGTCAGAGCAGGTATGTTGACATTTTAGCGCTTTTCTTTAGAGCATTATGTGACGTCAGCGCCGCTCCAGCTGCCGCAGAAATACGCAAATCTCCGGTTCTGAAAGTCCACACGCAAACTCGAAAGCGGAGAATTCTCAGATCTCCACTTTGGTCAGAGTTTTTTAATTATTCGTTTATAGTTACATACTGTAAACCGGAGTTCATGCGTGGATGAAAGGCCAAACCGCATCATAAACTGTTCGGTTTTACTGATATCCGGCTACGTGTGTACAGGACCTCAGTCATCCGGGAGGGACTCAAGTAGAGCCGCTGCTTCTCCACATCGAGAGGAGCCAGTTGAGGTGGCTCGGGCATCTGGTTAGGATGCCTCCTGGATGCCTCCCTGGTGAGGTGTTCCGGGCATGTCCCACCGGGAGGAGACCCAGAGGAAGACCCAGGACACGCTGGAGGGACTATGTTTCTCGGCTGGCCTGGGAACGCCTTGGGATTCCCCCAGAGGAGCTGCTCCAAGTGGCTGGGGAAAGGGAAGTCTGGGCCTCCCTACTTAGGCTGCTACACCCGCGACCCGACCCCAGATAAGCGGAAGAGAATGGATGGATGGATCTGACATGAATTCACATGTTAAAAAAATGATTTCACATGCTAATTTGACATGTTTTATGTTTATTAATGTTTTTGTTTATTAAATTTGTTCATTTTTTTTACAAAAGAAACAATACAAGACAATCTCATAATGATAGTGTACAAAATGTAAAAAAATGAAAGGTAGCAGAAAGAAGAATAAATCTTATTATATCTGCCCCTTATCTCCAACAATCAGATTAAACAACAGTAGTCAAACCATGTAAACAATAATAATCTTCAACCAACTTTTTCCAACAATCAGGTTAAACAATAATATTCTTCAACCAACAGTACAAAATGACTAACTCTTTCTAATTTTCTAACTAATACAATACACATTACGTTATTTCACATATATTTTTTTAACACATTTGTTTTGATCATTTTTTTAAATGTAAACATTGACTTGGCATTTTTAACTACATTCTCCAAGCCATTCCATAATCTAATTCCCTGGATTGAGGTAGAACGTCCCTTCAAACTGGTTCTGAATTGTGGTTTTACAAACAACTCTGTTCCCTTAAGATTATAACAACTTTGTCTTTTAACAAAGTGCATTTGGATATTTAAAGGTAATGCATTATTTTGAGCTCTATACATAACTGATAAAATATTATAGTCTACCAAATCATGGAACTTCAATAATTTTAGTTGATAAAATAATGTACTTGTTTTCACATGTTAATCTGACATGATTCCACATGTTGATCTGACATGAATTCACATGTTAATCTGACATGAATTCACTTGTTAAAAAATGATTTCACATGCAAATTTGACATGTTTTCACATGTTAATCTGACATGTTTTCACATGTTAATCTGACATGATTTCATAAATTGTTATGATGTGGTTTCACAAATTAATTTGACACGTTTTAACATGTTACCGTAATCTGACATGAATTCACATGTTAAAATGAGACAATTTCACAAGTGATGTTTCACATGGTAATTATTTCACATGTTTATCTAACGTGTTTTTCACATGGTAATCTGACATGTTTTTAAAACCCAGTAGAACCAGAATCAGCAGGTACAGAACCACCTGATTAACAGACCCACCGGATTAGGTCTGTGTTTCAGTGCAGCTCAGTTCGGGATTTTCCGGTTGGGTTCGGTGTGTTGGCATCAGCTGCCTCCTCCAGCGAAAGCTCCACCGGAACACTGACCACACTCCGGACCATGTTTCACATGTTCTCACTAAAAGCCCAAACCACAACCAGAAGGAAGGCCATTATTTCTGCGTTGCTTCTCTCCGAGACCGATATCCAGCACCGTTCCACGGCGGAGGAGGATCCATAAGGAAATGAGCATGGAGCGGCTGTACTCAGTATGGTGCTTCTGATAGGCCTTTAAGATTCAACCCTTTTAACATTAACTGAACAAGGCCGTGGTGCCCCCAAAGCCTCATTTTCTTTAGCTCATGTAAAGATACAAGTTCAGCTGTCAGCCCCAGAGATGACAGAACCCGACCCCTGGAGGAAGGGACTATTGGCTTTCTGGGTAAAATTAGCGCTCGGTTGTTTCTGAGCTGCACTAACAATGTGTGTGTGTGGCTTTGTGTTTCCGCCAGGTAAATCTCCAGATAATCCAGAAACATCCCCTCATTTTAACCAAAGGGCGCAGCAGGCTACAAGTGGAAGATCTGCTCAGCGACACTAACAATGCTGCCGATCCATTTTGCGAAAACTTAAAAGCAGAAATGTTCCCCACATGCTGACAAGTGTCTGTTTAAAGTCAAATAAACAGCTGAAATTCAGAATGTCAGAGTGTCCATTTAAGGAAGTGCCACGCTGTTATGTGCTTAGTTGTTTGGGCTCGGTTCAGCGCCGGTAGGAGGTAAATCTAAATAGCAGTTTGGCTTGTTAGAGTTTGGAGAAGTTAGATGAGGCATCTGCGATGTGCCGTGGAGCCAAACACGGGCTCATTACAGCAGAACAAGGATGGACAAACAGCTGGACGCATCCCCCTCTCCCTCTGTTTCTACGCTTTCCTATTCTCCCACCAAGTCTCTGTTCCTCCCCCCGTCTCCTCTGTCCTCCCAAATGTGCCGAGTGTCTCGGTCCGGTGCCTTCCTCTGCCCTCCCTCCTTTCTTACTAAACGCCGTAGTTCTTGGTCGTTTCTCAGGAGCAGGCTGGATGTTCTGCTGGTGTGTAGATGAAGATCTTCTAATGGTTTTTAGGCATTTCTGATTCATTTTCTTCCTGTTTCATATGTTGTTTGTTTCAGTGTCGTTCAGATCTGACTCGCTTACAGACGGACAACCGTCCATTGTGTTGCAGTGAGTAAAAATGGTGTTTACTGAGGAGGTTTAATTCAAACAGTCAGACTTTATTGTTCCTTTGAATCTTCACACATTGTTTATAACGCCCTCATGGAACTCTGTGCTGTGGTTCAGAATGATGCAGCACGACGGCTCAGTGGTCAGCACGGTTTCCTCACAGCAAGAAGGTCCTGGGTTCAATCCCCAGTGTGACCTGGGGTCTTTCTGTGTGGAGTTTGCATGATCTTGTGCTTGCATGGGTTTTCTGCTGGTAATCCGGTTTCATCCCACAGACCAAAAACATGCATGTTAGGCTGCCTTCAGGCTCTGGCCATCCTTGCAAAAGAGATCTGTGATCTCAGTGGGATTGGATTTACCTGGTCAAATAAAGGTTAGTAATAAAAGCACATTAGATTTTTGGCCAGTATCCGTTATGCCAATATTAAAACTTGTTTGTCTGATAGCCAATACCAATTCCATTTTTTTTTTCTAGACCTACTTACAGAGACTACATATCTTTCTCTGCTGTGGAATTAAAATACTACATTATTCTGGATGGTCTTTGTCAATGTAGCCTGCTACCAAATGCAGATGCCAAAAAGATGGCTGGAAATGATGAAACACTTCAACTTGGATTATGTTTAATGTCAAATTTATTCATGACATTTACTATCTAATACAATGACAACACTCGAACAGTGCAAATGTGTAAATTTTCACAAATCTAAACTGAACCTGTTAACAAGCGACAAGTGAAAAGCTCATAGTAATAATAATAATAATAATAATGTCTTTTCCTGTCATCTGCGTATGTTCCCATACACAGACGAAATTCGTCTCTGCATTTAACCCAACCACCTACCAGGTGGTGCAGTGAGCAGCCCGAAAGCGCCCGGGGAGCTGGAGAAATAGGTGTGCACTCATAGACACCCCAAGCTGGGTAGTGGCCGGGGCGCGAACCCGCGACCAGTGGTGCATTTAATAGATATACTTGACAGTTTTTTTTTCCCATAAAAAAATTACTTAAACCAGAAGCCCAATAAGTGGTTATACAATCTTAATGATCAACTCAAATCTTTATGAATTCTATGTGCAAATAAAAGCAAAAGTGCAAAAAAATATTGTCAGCTTCTTTTGAACATAGCCCTCTTATTTAGGCTTTGCTACAAAAATTGTGTAACAGAGCATGGAAGGTCAAATAGCATGCACTACATTATAGCAACAACTTGTCTTCAGTGACAACACGGCCTGTTCTTAAAGTAAATCAAGCAAGGCTGAAAAACTGACAGTCATGTTTCGGTCCAGCCTATAAGTCCAGTGTGAGAGGAAGCTTTTTTATATTAATGAGTTATTTTGATGGAATGGACGATGTCCGATATTTAACTTTATTGACGCTATAATTGGCAGCACGGTGGCACAACTGGTAGAGCTGCTGCCTCTCAGCGAGAAGGTTGCTGGTTCAAATCTCGGTCCGGGGCCTTTCTGGGTGGAGTTTGCATGTTCTCCCCGTGCATGCGTGGGTTTCCTCCGGGTACTCCGGTTTCCTCCCACAGACCAAAAAACATGCTTGTTAGGCTGATTGGTGACTCTAAATTGACCCTAGGTGTGAGTGTGAGAGTGGATGGTTGTTTGGTGTGAGTGAGACAGGTCCCTCTTGTAAATGAGTCCCCGTGACTCAACGAGGCTAGCCTGTATAAATAAAGGTTGAATGAATAATCGGCAAATGCCATGCTGACAATACTATGCATCCCTAAAGCACATGATCTGTGAGTTAGCAAAGGGTCCTGATCGATTGCGTCAGTTCATGATCAGAATCATGATCTGACTCCTGAGTTTAAAGGTGAAACCAACCTGTTGGATTCATTGTTTTCTTGTGTCCTGAAACCTAAAGGAATAGGAATCATGAGGCAGCACGGGCTGAGTTTAATGGACGTTCCCAGCTTCAGGATCAGAGCTCAAGGTAAGATATGCAGATAAAATGTGTGTGTGGGCACTATTGTGAAGTTCTTTAGTTCTCATGTGTCAGCTGAGCTCATTAAACCAGAACTTCTCAGTCGAACCCTCAGAGTCACCTGGTGGGTCCAACTGAAGCCGGACAGAAATCAGAGACCGTTTGTTTTCTGACAGTTCCCACAGAATCCCTGATCTCCTGACCCCTGGGCCACAAAGGTCAGAAATCATTTGTGTGTTGGCTTTGACCTGTGTGTGAACCAGTGTCCTCATGTGACCTCGAGGTGAGTCAAGTCAGCCCAACCTGAACTCTGAAAGTGGAGTTCCGTGGATTCATATTCAGTCATTATTATCTGACCTGCAGCAAAACCACTCAGAGTATTGTCAGCTTGATATATCAGGAAAACATAAAAGGTTCAAACTTGTCTAATATCTGGACAGATGGATTGGGAAACATTGAGACCCTTCTACTATCAGGACCAGTGGCACTAGAAACATTTAGACCCGTTTAATATGTGGACCTGGGGCATCAGAAATATTTAGATCTGTTTAATAGGTGGGCCTTGTGCACCAGAAACGTGATCCGTCAAATGTCTGGACTGGTGTTACCAAAAAGGTAACATCTAATATCTGGACTGATGGCATGAGAAATGTTATGATCCATCTAATATCTGGACCAATGACACTAGAAAGACTAGAACCAGTCTAATAGCTGATTACAAAGCAAGAGGTCCCCCAGGACCGGTCTAATATTGGGATAAGAGATAAGAGATAAGAGAGAGATAAGAAATTTATTGATTAACATTGCACCAATTAATTAATACAACGTGATTATGTAAGCACAGTCATCCAGAAGAGGGAGAAGTATGCTAAGCTGCAGCATTTCCAAACACATGACATGTGTACCACATGTTCTTCTGCGCGGCCGCGCTCATCCGTCTCCAGATGAAGGTCAACAGATATGGAAAAAGGAGAAACACAATAGGTATCATTTGTGATATTCAAAAAAGAGTCTATCAAAGATTGTCTTAAGACACTCTATGATAAAGTCCCAAAAACTCTATCAGCAAAAGCACATTCAGACAAGACATTGTTGCAGATTTGACGACATGCAAGGAGATCAAGAGTCTGTGAGCAACATTCAGATAGCACAGTTCAGCAGTTGTCTCAGCTCGGCGCCTCCGAGCCACACACAGAGATCTCTGGGGGGGGGTCAGCAGTGTCTCTCAGCTACACTCCAGGAGAGGAGTTCCCAGACACAGCCTTCTTGTTTTCCAAGGTCGTGCAGAAACTAGACTAGATAGTTATTGTTTATCTTCAATCCAGGCCACAGTGTTCTTTTGATTGCAGCCTTCCAGAGTCCAGGTGCTGTTCAGGTCCAAAATCGCCGAATCAAATGAGTTTCCGAAGCTACGAACCCCCATCCGTGCCCTGATTAATGCCGGGCGGCTGTAAACGAGTCCCAAAACGCACAGCAGATCCACGGTGGTCTACCGCCGCTCCCATAGTGCGGTTCAGCTCGTACAACAGCTGGGTTGAGGAGCTCACGGCCCGGGTCAGAGTCTCTTGCTGATCAGGAAGTTTGGCCAGTGCGCCGATAGCTGCCGCAGTCTTCCTGATCTTCCAGTAACAGACAGCTCCGCTCACGCCAAAAAACAGAGCAGCTGCCACCAATATTCCAATAATCCACAAATCTTCCACGTCTTCGACAGACAGGACGGTCAGACACATTGGCTGCCACTGTCCCCACGAGTCCATGATGTATCCGACAGCATGCGTGTCAGAGGGGCAAACCGCTTCTCCTGGCCCGGTTCGCTTCGTGGAAAAAATCTTATCTATAGATGAAACAGCCCAATTTATTAAATCCATCGCAAATTGGTTTGAGTGAGCGCTGAAGAGTCACGGTCGAGACAAAAAGCAAGCAGGGAGAGGAAAACTTAGGGAGGGTAGGAGCAAAAAGATATGCGACTTGATCTGTCTTAAGTGAGGATTGTACTTAATAATAATAATAATAATAATAATAATGAATTTAATTTGTAATGCACTTTTCATTAACAAAAATCTCAAAGTGCTACAAAGTGCAACTAAAATCAATGATCAAATAAAAACAAGTGATGTAGTGGTGTACAATAATAGGTGCCAAGTGAACTAAATTTGTTGATGTGTTAAAAGTGTAAATGGGCTGATTGATACATGTATCAAAGACTGAGTCTTTATACTTATGTATTTATATTGTGCAATGTAATCCCTCGATTATTGCGGGGGTTACACCCCCCCCCCCCCCCACTTCATTTGTTTGTTTTCGTTTATCGTCCATTTTCCCGATTCCGGGGTGGGACGTTGCTTCTTTGTTGCCAAGATTTTGCCGGCAGGTTAGGCGGTCAGTTGTGTCCAGTTCATTGAGGTTCAACGCTTTCAGATCTTGTTGAATCGTTTGCACCCAGGTCTTTTTCGGACGGCTTTTGGGACGGGTGCCAGGTACTTCAAGGTTTGCAATAGCAAATACAGTATAGCACTGTTTTCACTTCGTTTAACATGACCGAACCACCGCAAACGGTGCCGCCGGCATGCGCCCTTGATCGCACATAAGCCAGCTCAACGCAGGATTTCGGTCGATTGGATGTGATCTTTAAGACTAATGTGTTGCATCCATCAGAGCATTTTCATGTCGGTTCGGTGAAGTTGATGTTCGAGTTTTGTTGTCATTGGCCATGTTTCTGCGTCATACAACAGCATGGGACGTATCACTGAGCCATAGAGTCTTGAACGTAGGAGTACTGGGAGGTTGCGCCGTATCAGTATAGAAGCGAGTAGATGCTATTTATTCCACGCCACACGTATGCATGCCCGAACGGCAGCTTCAGCTGTTCCAGTACAGTCCAACACATCCCCTAGATATTGAAACGACTTGTCTGTTTCAACGCCAACGGCTCCAATTGTATTGTTGCATTGTACTTGTACTTGTACCTGTTGCCATCAGGGAGGAGACTGAGAAGTCTCCAGGCTCGAACCAGCAGACTGAGTGACAGCTCTGTTCATCAGGCAGTCAGGATGCTAAACACTCTGCCTGCTCTGCCCCCCCTCCCATTTGAACTGCCTTAACACTAAAAAACTTTCTCACACATTACCACACAACACAAAGATTTTAACACTGGACTCTGTGTCATCAAACGGGTTATTCACTAAACTCTCGGTCATGTGCTCATTCAGTTTGCACTACTTCTCATATTTGCACTAATGTTTGTATTACATCACTGCCTATAGTCATACTACTGGTTACATTCAATGTTTACATTTATTAATACTGTTTACATTTATTACTACTGCTTACATTTATTACTACTGTTTACATTTCCACTACTTTTATATCTACACCACTGCTGATACATATACAGTATTCTCTGACCAGCCTTATTTAAGGATGCCCAATGTGCCTTACTGCATATGCCACTTTTGCCTCTATAACAACATCAACTACCTCATACATATACTGTGTACATTAACTCATATGCTGCTTTGCCACTTTGCAAATGTCAATGCTTGAACCTTTAGTTTATTTTATAGTTATACTTTTTATACTAGTATGCAAAAACTCAGGACAGTATTATGTTCATTAAATGTTTAGTGTTTTAGTTTTAGTTTTAGAGTTGGTGTAAATTTTTATACTCTTATACCATTATGCAAAAACTCAGGACAGTGTCACAGTTTTACTATTTTATGCTTATGTCTATTATTATATGTTTCAGTGTTTCAATGTTTAAATAGTTACTGTTGCACCGAGGGACTGAGAGAAACGAAATTTCAATTCTGTGTATGTCCTGTACATATTGCAGTTCTGACAATAAAGCTGACTTTGACTTTTGACTTTGACTACTTGTTGTCGTGGATTGATGCAAGTAGGACAAACGAAATTGGTAGCTTTTGAAAATGGACCACTTATTTTTGAACAACGTTTGTGACACCACTGTTGGCATTGTTGACACATGATTGAATTGCTGCCCACACCAGCTTTGCAAACTGAACAGGGTCAACGACCAGTGGGTGTGGATTTGACGGATTCACCAGTGTTCATCGCTTTTGTTTTGTCAATGTTGACTTTGAACCCATGGTCGGCGAGTTGAGCGTTCCATTCTTCAAACATTTGCGCTGCGCTCTGTTCTGATGTGGCTGTTAGAAGGATATTGTCTGCGTACATCCGATTCCGTATGTTGCCAGTGCGTATCGACTTCGTGATTTCTTCCATTACTGTGATAAATAACAGTGGGCTGAGTATCGAGCCTTGGTGAACGCCGACACCAATGTCGAACGCATCCATATTCCAAACCGTTGTGTTGTTGAATGTCTTGGCATTTTTGTACGTTGCCATGACTAGACGAACAAGATATTTGGGAACGTTTTGTCGATGTAGACTCCAGCTGATTGCTTCACGAGGAACTCGATGGAAAGCTTTTTCAAGGTCCACAAAAACATGTGATAATTGTTGATGTTTTGTCAGATATTTCTCTTGTAGTTGCCGGATGATGTGAATCGGATCGATGGTGGATTTCCCAGCCATAAAGCCAAACTGATAGTTATCGATTGTAATGCATGATGTTAACCTTCTCTCAATGATCTTCTCGACGATTTTCAGGGGGTGTTCTAACAGACGAATACCCCGATATGATGAACAGTTCAAGGGATCACCTTTGCCTTTGTATAACGGTACTGTTGTACTCGAGTTCCATTCAGTTGGCCTTGAACAATTCTTCCAGATCTTGTGGCAAATTCGTAGCAGTGTTTGGATACCTGCGTTGCTCCCCCCTCACGAAAGGTGAAAAACCATGAAGTAGAAACGTTATATTTATTTTTGTGTAGTTTTTTTTGGTGGTGGGGGGGGGGTTGTTTGTTTGTTTTAAGACTTTATAAACCCTTTCCACACTCTTGCAATGTTCTAAACCTTTAAACCTACGTCATTTTAACAACATACGTGTACTGCACAGTAGCTACTGTAAATTTTATGAGTACTAACCAGCCTTGGTCCGGTTCTGATCGGCTCTCTGTAACCACTCGAGAGGCTTCCTGGACCAACAAGCAGGGCTCAGATTGATCAATGAGGCTGGAACTAGTCCTGGTCCAACTCTCGCTCTGTTCCGTACGGCTCTCTGCATCCACTGAGCGCCAAAATCACATTGAATAAGGAGCAAACTTTTTAGTCAGGTTCAGATTAGTTCAAAATTTCCCTCCATTTCAACAAAGCTGTGGCTAGAAGCACTGTTGGCTTCTGGGTAGTGTAGTTCTTTGACTGGCGTTGAAGGGTGGGCTTATGAAAAGAAAACTACAAAATGGCGGCGTCTGTCAGAAGTATTATTTTTCATGAACTTCTTATCCCGTATCGTCCCAATCATGTGAGTAATATTAAAGTTGACAATCATTGAAAAACCACAAATGAGCGAGTCCACAAAAGTCGAACCGCGAAGTAGCGAGGGACATGTATGTGTGTGTGCCCTATTTCAGGTCTCCCGTGTAAATGAGTCCTCGAGGCTCAATGGGATTAACCTGTATAAATAAAGGTTGAATGAATGTGTGTATTTGTTTACACACTTTTTATCATGTTAATGAATTATGTTGGACCCACAATTGTGCACACTTTTCATGAAGACACACACTGTATGTTGACACACACACACACACAGTGTTTGGCTGCAGGCAACGCTTCCAGGCAGGATTTCACTGCTGACCTTGACCAACGCCAGAAAGAGCCGCAAATGTAGTGTGTGTGTGTGTGTGTGTGCGTGTGTGTGTAATTATCCTTATGACGGCTGCAGATGAATATGGTGGTGTAGTGTGTGTGTGTGTGTGTGTGCGTGTGTGTGTAATTATCCTTATGACGGCTGCAGATGAATATGGTGGTGATAAAAACCCAGGAGATGGGGGGACGCACACACAAAGACGGTCACAAAGGAACACGATGAGATCTGTCCATCCTTTTTTTGTTCAGATCTGAGCTGGGGAGGGAGGCTGGAGCAGGGCCTACTTACACTGACTCTCATGTGGGTTAAACTGTGTGTGTCTGTGTGTATCTGTTTGTCCATGTGTGTGTAGCATTGTGTTGGGATGCCATTACTGAATCTTATTCGTCTCTTTGTTGCTGTTGAGTCTTCAGGGTGATGGATTTATTAAGTTTGTCTTGCAGAGTTGTGTCCACATGGAGACAAACATTGTGTGTGTGTGTGTGTGTTTCTTCTTCTCTGGTGTGTGTGCACTACATTGATGTTGGTTTTGTGTGTGTTATGTACTGTTATTGTGTGTGTATGTATATATATTTCTGTGTGTGTCCCAGGTTCTGACGTCCGCTGAGATCAGATGAAAGGAACGAGCCCTGCGACTGATCCACTTCTCTTGAACCAGGGGATTCAACCCCCCTATCCTCACCCCCATGTTTCCATGTTGCTGTCATTCTCCCTCAGTGTCTCTCTTCGCGTCTCCCCCTTTATTCTTTTCTCTGTGAACATGTGACCCACTTTCACCACCCACATCTCTCTAGTGTTCCCTTTTACTCCCCCCTCAAAGTCCCATCTGAAGATGGCCTGCTGGGAGAATGGAAGACAGACAGGAAGACAGACGGGAGCTTCCTGAGTTCATCTTGTACGTACAGTATCACCCACTGCGTCTGTACATCAGAGCAAGCTCGGGTTTGGAAGTGAGGAGTTCTCAGAGTGACTGCAGGGGACGAAGGAACGAAGGAATGTTTAAAGATCACGTCACATGAACAGAGTGGGGTTCCCCTGATGTTCCTGAAGTTGTGTTTAAGCCTTGATCTCAAGAACAGAGTGGGGTTCTCCTGATGTTCCTGAAGTTGTGTTTAAGCCTTGATCTCAAGAACAGAGTGGGGTTCTCCTGATGTTCTAATGGGCATGTTTAAGTCTTGGTCTGAAGAACAGAGTGGGGTTCTCCTGATGTTCTTGAAGTTGTGTTTAAGCCTCGTTCTCAGGAACAGAGTGGGGTTCCCCTGATGTTCCTGAAGTCGTGTTTAAGCCTCGTTCTCAGAAACAGAGTGGGGTTCTCCTGATGTTCTAATGGTCCTGTTTGAGGCTTGGTCTAAGGAACAGAGCTGGGTTCTCGTGATCTTGTTTCAGTGATGTTTAAGTCTCAGAGTAAGGTTCTTATGACGTTCTAATGGGCCTTTCCAAGCCAATATCTCAGGAAGAGAGTGGGGTTCTTGTGGGATTCCTAGGTTTCCAGCCACAGTCACTTTCTCCACACCTGCACCTGATTTGGAAGATTGCTCTGCTGAGCACTTAAGCTCCTGCCAGACGTTCTTCCTATGCTGGGACATTATGATGCCATATGGTAAATAATGGTCAGCTGATAAAATGGGTTCTTATCAGTGTGACTAACCTTTGGAACTTCTTTAGACTTCCAAGTCCTGCGCTCCTTCGGATCTTCCAGGACCTCGTTCCTTGCGACTGTACCCTGGCATCATCTTGTCCCTATACCAAACATCAACTTGGATCAGAAACTATTCCCACCTGTAGAAACCAAAGACCTCATCTCTCCGCCCTCTCCAGCTCCATCTAGAAAAGCAAACACTCGTAAGAAAAACCATCTGCAAACAAAGATTCATTATTCAAACAACCTGAAGATCTACTCACCTTGTCCTTTGTCCCCTTCCAGCCCATCGCCAACACTTGTACATGTAGATTAAAAGCACTTATGTTTTGTACGCCTGACTCTGTCTCCTCCTCACTCTGGTGACTTGGGGGTCAACAATACAGTCTCTAACATCATGATGGTTCTGGTGATGTTCTTCTGATCGGATCTTTCCTTGGACTCCGCTCCTCATTGGGTCATTAGTATTCAGGACATGCTTCCTTCCTGCCTGCTCCTGTCCGCCACTCATTCCCCTGACAGCGAATCAGCCGGCGTTGATTAATTTCAGCCTATTAGCACCCCCCGCACCCCT
>JBBPBX010014859.1:34249-50296 GCA_038048925.1 Garcialebias charrua | reverse complement strand
GCTCGCTGACAAGACCCTCCCACAGGCCTGGCTCCCGTGTGGGACCCTAGCAACTCACAACCGGGCAAGGGACACTGAGTTACTTGTTTGTTTCTGACCATAAGCATCTTCTGAATATATATATATACAGTATATAAACTCTGCTGTGGTCAATATTAATTAAGCCTTCACCAAATGTGACTGACTGACTAAACAATGAAAAAGGGAAGGATGGCTGCACAGAAGTCTGTTGGAGTCAGTCTTCCCACCATCACAGACATCTACATCTCTAGATGCAAGAAGAGAGCTACCTGCATCATGAAGGACCCCACTCACCCAGCACACACACTTTTTGCCCCACTCCCCTCAGGAAGGAGGTTGAGGAGCATTAAGTGTAGAACCACTAGACTGAGGAACAGCTTCTACCCTGAGGCTGTTAGACTCATGAATATCTAACCAGAATAATCACTGTGAAAATCACATCATGTTGCTGCTGATCTGTTTCATGTTGCTGCTGATCTGTTTCATGTTGCTGCTGATCTGTTTCATGTTGCTGCTGATCTGTTTCATGTTGCTGCTGATCTGTTTCATGTTGCTGCTGATCTGTTTCATGTTGCTGCTGATCTGTTTCATGTTGCTGCTGATCTGTTTCATGTTGCTGCTGATCTGTTTCATGTTGCTGCTGATCTGTTTCATGTTGCTGCTGATCTGTTTCATGTTGCTGCTGATCTGTTTCATGTTGCTGCTGATCTGTTTCATGTTGCTGCTGATCTGTTTCATGTTGCTGCTGATCTGTTTCATGTTGCTGCTGATCTGTTTCATGTTGCTGCTGATCTGTTTCATGTTGCTGCTGATCTGTTTCATGTTGCTGCTGATCTGTTTCATGTTGCTGCTGATCTGTTTCATGTTGCTGCTGATCTGTTTCATGTTGCTGCTGATCTGTTTCATGTTGCTGCTGATCTGTTTCATGTTGCTGCTGATCTGTTTCATGTTGCTGCTGATCTGTTTCATGTTGCTGCTGATCTGTTTCATGTTGCTGCTGATCTGTTTCATGTTGCTGCTGATCTGTTTCATGTTGCTGCTGATCTGTTTCATGTTGCTGCTGATCTGTTTCATGTTGCTGCTGATCTGTTTCATGTTGCTGCTGATCTGTTTCATGTTGCTGCTGATCTGTTTCATGTTGCTGCTGATCTGTTTCATGTTGCTGCTGATCTGTTTCATGTTGCTGCTGATCTGTTTCATGTTGCTGCTGATCTGTTTCATGTTGCTGCTGATCTGTTTCATGTTGCTGCTGATCTGTTTCATGTTGCTGCTGATCTGTTTCATGTTGCTGCTGATCTGTTTCATGTTGCTGCTGATCTGTTTCATGTTGCTGCTGATCTGTTTCATGTTGCTGCTGATCTGTTTCATGTTGCTGCTGATCTGTTTCATGTTGCTGCTGATCTGTTTCATGTTGCTGCTGATCTGTTTCATGTTGCTGCTGATCTGTTTCATGTTGCTGCTGATCTGTTTCATGTTGCTGCTGATCTGTTTCATGTTGCTGCTGATCTGTTTCATGTTGCTGCTGATCTGTTTCATGTTGCTGCTGATCTGTTTCATGTTGCTGCTGATCTGTTTCATGTTGCTGCTGATCTGTTTCATGTTGCTGCTGATCTGTTTCATGTTGATGCTGATCTGTTTCATGTTGCTGTGTTCATTCGTGCCCATCTGCTCACTCAGACGCATGTTGGTGCTGCTGTTCGACATAATGTTTTTATGCTACCAGTGCTTATTGTATATTTAGTGGATGTTTTTCTTAGTTCATATATTAGATCTTATTACTGTTTTTCTTTTACATTTTAGTGTTGGATGTAACTGGGACCCTGGGTACATAATTTTGTTCCACCACATGTACCACATGGGGTGCGAATGACAAATAAAGAACCTTGAATCCTTGAATTTTCATTGTTTAATTCCTATTAATGTAATACACTTGGGCGGCCGTGGCGTAGTGGTAATGGCAGTCGTCCCCCGATCGGAAGGTTGGAGGTTCGAATCCCGGTTCCCCACACCATGTATCATTGTGTCCCTGGGCAAGACACTTAACCCCGAGTTGCTCCCGGTAGGACTGGAAAGCGCCTTGCATGGCAGTCTGCCGCTACCAGTGTATGAATGTGTGTATGAATGGGTGGATGGTTGGTATTGTAAAGCGCTTTGGGGCCCCTCACAGGGGGCTGGAAAGCGCGTTATAAATAAGCTCCATTTACCATTTACCAATTTACACTTGATAACTTCATGCTGAATAGTGGAGGATAGAAAACGTGAACGCACGTTAGGAAGACTGTTTTTATGACCAGTACACCACTGGTAAAACTTCTGTGAGTCATGGTTGCTAATAGCTGTGCTAAATAAACAAGCCCTACTCCACCCACTATTTATTTAGATACTTGGGTGGACAAGGAAAAAAAAATCTGCCATTATATTGATTAACCGCATTAGCCTTCCCATCCAATATCGGTATCGACGACAGCCAAAATTTCCATATTGGTCAGGCTCTAATAGAGATGATTAAAAAAACTCTTACCTTATCAAGTTTGGCTTCAATTTCTACAACCTCTGTTTCCACTTCATCAATATTTGCCC
Source organism: Garcialebias charrua (assembly GCA_038048925.1). Lineage (NCBI taxonomy): Eukaryota > Metazoa > Chordata > Actinopteri > Cyprinodontiformes > Rivulidae > Garcialebias > Garcialebias charrua. The sequence continues at coordinate 47,695 of JBBPBX010014859.1, read as the reverse complement.
TGAAAGGAAAAAAAGGTGAATTAACACAAAACTATTATGTCATTGCAAGACTCCTAATCCGTTAAGATAATACTGTATACCCCGAAGGAAAAGACCTGTTCATTAATCTGATAGGAAACTCCCACATCCTCAGCTCAAATACACTTCATAAAACAGAGTGACAGAATGGGTTTTGTGGAGCCAAAACCAGACGTGTTGGAGCAGCACTGGACCAGAGTCTGGGTGTGCTCGAAGACGCAGTTCTGCACCATCAAAACAAAGCAACAAAAGTGGTCTCTGCACAGTGAGGTGGAACATGACCACAGAGTTAATCACACAAACTCCTACGAACTGCTGAGACTGTCAAAACCACACCCAATTAACATCTGGAGCCCCTCACCCATTAGGGGAAAAGTAATTTACACCCACAGGCTGCATGATGAAGGATGACCTGATCCACTGCAGCTTCCTGGTGCACACTGTTAAAAACAGTCTCCAGTCAGCTGCCTCATTTTAAACACCCAGGGATCAGCAGTGATGATCAGCTGAACAGATCACATCTGTGGTCCACCCAACAAGAATGGTTCCCAGAGGATGAATTGGACAAACTTTAGCTTAAACCACAAAGCAGTAACCCATGACAGACAATCACATTACAAAACCATCAGAAAGTTCTAATTGTAGACACTCAGAGGGGAAACTAATAAAAATACATAAATCATAAGAAAACTAGATATTTACAGAATTTGGCCCATGTGAAGGCCAAATATATATTCAACACAGTTCAGCACTGCCCATTTATCTCAGAAAGTTGATGTCTGTGCGGGACGTGGCTGGCTTTATCTGTGATTTATGAATGGCAAGAGGAAGGAGAAAGTCTGAGCAGCCATTTCACTGAACTGTTTTCAGAAAGAGCCTTATGCCACAAGGCAGACTATGTATTGGAGTCCTCCTGGAAGAGGTGGCTGAGGAAAGACATGTCTAGGCACCCTGCTCCATCTGTTGGGCTAATCTCTCGACCTGCCAATCACTGACCAACAGATAGATGGACAGATGTTCAAGGACTAAGTTTTTCTGCTGTCAAGTAAATGGACTATACTTATACAAAGGGGTGTAACAATACATTGATCTACATCAATACATTGATTAAATTATTAAAGATTCAATTACATCATGGCAAAACGAAAACATTGATTTATATTGTCATCATTAAAATGTGCTTTTATTTTGAAATTCCCAAGGCACGTCTGTGTCACCATTTCCGTGTGTGGCTGTGCTCTGCAGCCGTCTCAGCAATATGGCAGCCGAGGAAGAAAACGCGGATGATTAAATTCGCTCTCCTGTTGGATTTAAATCAACGGTGTGGAAATATTTCGGATTCCGACAGGACGGCTCAGCAGATAGAACTCATACCGTATGCAAAAGCTGCTTGTGTGAATTTAAAAAAAATACTCAGAAAACACAACAAATTTGGCCGTTCACCTGAAGAGGAAACACAGCATTGATAACCATGTTAGTTCTGCCAGCGTTACCGTGTCAGCCACCATGCCACCATCTGTAAATGAGATGGGCATTTGATATTGCAATACATCCATCGCAGACTTGTAAATCGAACAGAATCGAAATTGTATCGTGACAGTCTTTGTGATATAGAGAAATATTGTATCATCATACAAACAAATTGATATATTGTATCGTGGTAAAGCTGGTGACTTACACCCCTACTGATAAAGCTCCTTTCTATCTTATCAAGATCCTCAAAGTGCTTTAAACTTCAATCTGTATCCTCATTTACCCATTCATACAGCACTCTACTAGATCTATACAAAGATAATCAGAGCTTTATCACATTCATACACCAATGGGACACACATCAGAGGCAATGAGGGGTTCAGTGTCTTGCCCATGGACACATCAACATGTGACTGCTGGTGGAATCGAACCTCCAACTCTTTCATTGGAGGTCGACTGCTCTAAGCACTCATCCACAGCCGCCCCGGAAATACCAGATTGTTGAACCAGTTCACCTCCTAACCCATGACCAGAGAAGAGTGAGCCTTCCTGGCAGCTCCTTCAGCTTTCTTTTGACTTCGATATCGAGAGTTTGCTGTGAATCGTGCACCAACCCCATGATGAGAATACTTGTACATCAGCCAAGGTTGGTTAAAGGGGACCACAGATGCAAAATTCACTTTTTAATGTTTTTTTTTAACTCTACTTTGGGTATTTACTTCTTTAAAAAACTGTCCTAGGGCCAAAGAAATGCACCCAGTGGTATATTTACTCTAAGTAGATTTATTTTTCAGTGATATAAATGTCTTGTTTTCAAATCCTCGCGCTTGTGACGTCACAAGCGCCAGGACAACCCACCCCAAACCTGAGTCCAGCCCCTCACCTAGCAACCCCTGGTGATGCTCCACCCACTTCAGTATAANGTTAAAAACAGTCTCCAGTCAGCTGCCTCATTTGGATCAGCAGTGATGATCAGCTGAACAGATCACATCTGTGGTCCACCCAACAAGAATGGTTCCCAGAGGATGAATTGGACAAACTTTAGCTTAAACCACAAAGCAGTAACCCATGACAGACAATCACATTACAAAACCATCAGAAAGTTCTAATTGTAGACACTCAGAGGGGAAACTAATAAAAATACATAAATCATAAGAAAACTAGATATTTACAGAATTTGGCCCATGTGAAGGCCAAATATATATTCAACACAGTTCAGCACTGCCCATTTATCTCAGAAAGTTGATGTCTGTGCGGGACGTGGCTGGCTTTATCTGTGATTTATGAATGGCAAGAGGAAGGAGAAAGTCTGAGCAGCCATTTCACTGAACTGTTTTCAGAAAGAGCCTTATGCCACAAGGCAGACTATGTATTGGAGTCCTCCTGGAAGAGGTGGCTGAGGAAAGACATGTCTAGGCACCCTGCTCCATCTGTTGGGCTAATCTCTCGACCTGCCAATCACTGACCAACAGATAGATGGACAGATGTTCAAGGACTAAGTTTTTCTGCAAGTAAATGGACTATACAGATAGATCAGATGTTCAAGGACTAAGTTTTTCTGCTGTCAAGTAAATGGACTATACTTATACAAAGGGGTGTAACAATACATTGATCTACATCAATACATTGATTAAATTATTAAAGATTCAATTACATCATGGCAAAACGAAAACATTGATTTATATTGTCATCATTAAAATGTGCTTTTATTTTGAAATTCCCAAGGCACGTCTGTGTCACCATTTCCGTGTGTGGCTGTGCTCTGCAGCCGTCTCAGCAATATGGCAGCCGAGGAAGAAAACGCGGATGATTAAATTCGCTCTCCTGTTGGATTTAAATCAACGGTGTGGAAATATTTCGGATTCCGACAGGACGGCTCAGCAGATAGAACTCATACCGTATGCAAAAGCTGCTTGTGTGAATTTAAAAAAAATACTCAGAAAACACAACAAATTTGGCCGTTCACCTGAAGAGGAAACACAGCATTGATAACCATGTTAGTTCTGCCAGCGTTACCGTGTCAGCCACCATGCCACCATCTGTAAATGAGATGGGCATTTGATATTGCAATACATCCATCGCAGACTTGTAAATCGAACAGAATCGAAATTGTATCGTGACAGTCTTTGTGATATAGAGAAATATTGTATCATCATACAAACAAATTGATATATTGTATCGTGGTAAAGCTGGTGACTTACACCCCTACTGATAAAGCTCCTTTCTATCTTATCAAGATCCTCAAAGTGCTTTAAACTTCAATCTGTATCCTCATTTACCCATTCATACAGCACTCTACTAGATCTATACAAAGATAATCAGAGCTTTATCACATTCATACACCAATGGGACACACATCAGAGGCAATGAGGGGTTCAGTGTCTTGCCCATGGACACATCAACATGTGACTGCTGGTGGAATCGAACCTCCAACTCTTTCATTGGAGGTCGACTGCTCTAAGCACTCATCCACAGCCGCCCCGGAAATACCAGATTGTTGAACCAGTTCACCTCCTAACCCATGACCAGAGAAGAGTGAGCCTTCCTGGCAGCTCCTTCAGCTTTCTTTTGACTTCGATATCGAGAGTTTGCTGTGAATCGTGCACCAACCCCATGATGAGAATACTTGTACATCAGCCAAGGTTGGTTAAAGGGGACCACAGATGCAAAATTCACTTTTTAATGTTTTTTTTTAACTCTACTTTGGGTATTTACTTCTTTAAAAAACTGTCCTAGGGCCAAAGAAATGCACCCAGTGGTATATTTACTCTAAGTAGATTTATTTTTCAGTGATATAAATGTCTTGTTTTCAAATCCTCGCGCTTGTGACGTCACAAGCGCCAGGACAACCCACCCCAACCTGAGTCCAGCCCCTCACCTAGCAACCCTGGTTAGGCTCAACCCACTTCAGTATAAAAGACGTGACGGTTGTTTTTCCTGATTTCATCTCATCTTTTGTTTAAATGTTCTTAATTTCATGTGTACAGCACTTTGTTGCAGCTGTGGTTGTTTTAAATGGCTTTATAAATAAAGTATAATTGTTATTTTTACGTTTTAGTTCAATTTTTAGCGTATTAGCGATCGCTCCCAACGAGCAGCCGGCAGACGTAAAACGAGCAGATCACCGCTGCCTGACCATGTAACAAGCAGAGCAAAGCGGGCGGGGATTGGACATGCCGGCAAAGGGACCATCTGCCGCCGGGAGCTGCTAGCCTTTGAGGACCGTTTGTCCGATCAGAGGTTGCCTCATACGGATAAATTATCTGGAAACACTCTGTGAACTTTGTGTGTGTCTGCGATCGCTCCCAAAGCGCCGCATGCAACGAGCGGAGCTAAGCGGAGCTAAGCGGGTGGAGGAGGAATGAGCTAACATTAGCCTCGGATTCGGGTGGGCTAATGCTAACAGGTGCAGCAAATGGCGGCGCGCGCATACGGCTTTCGGTAAGTTATCTTAAGCTAGCACTAGCCATTTCTAAAGTGGAAGAAATGCTAACGTAAACCCTTTGGAGGGTGGAGTTAATGTAAACAGATTTGTGAAGGGCGTGGCCTTCAGAGCTCATTATTATAAACAGCCTGTTCAGAACGGAAATGAGAAAAGGCAGAACTAAAAAGGGGATATTTTATTATCTAATAATTATTTTGTGTATTAAATTGAATGAACATGGTCTGGATAGCCCACAGACATACCATAAAAATTTATGAAACCAATATTTGGTCTTCTTTAAACTTGGACCTCATCTCTTCCCCTCTGACCTTGGGCAGATTACCCTCAGAGGACGAAGGCTGGCCCATGTTCTCCACCCCCACAAAGTTGATCTCCCTCTGTTCCTTTTAGATGAAACCAAGAGAGAAAGAGGGAGAAACCCTCCGGACAGGAAGGATGTCAGAGGCCCTAACTCAAGCAGAATGGATGTGTGCATTATTTAAATAATCTATCCCATATTATTCCACATGTGGATGGTTGTTATTTCACCTCCGACTGATCCACTGAGCAGCTTTGAACCAACCACAGACTGGAATATTTTCCCAGCATGCAAAGAAAACATTTTTCAAACAGAGCTCCTGCTTTTCTTTGGCTAATCGTCTGCACAACTCTGAGCCTACTGATGCTGAAAGGTCTCGTTTTACTTTGTAAACAAAAACTTTCAAACATTTGTTGATGAACTGTGTCATTTATTTACTGAGGTCACATTTATTTATACAGAAAGTCTAACTGAAAAGGTCTGGTTCTTAAAAGAGACCTGGTTCAAGTGAAATAAGTTGTAGAAGCAGAAATATGTCCCTGTTGTTATCACACTTACTGTAAGACCAAAAGTTAAAGGGACAGTCTGAGCATTTTGAAGTGTTGTTCTACCAAACAGTTATCAATCCTTCACACTTCATCATCGTCATAAGATGTTGAGTATGGAGAAAGAGGACCGATTCTTCTCAATCTTCTGCTGCTTATCTGAAGTCAGACTGCAGCAACAGGTCCAGGAGAAAAACCCAGAACTTCCTCTCTCCAGTGAGACACTCCATCTCCTTCTGGTGGGGGGGTCTTGAGGCATTTCCAGGCCAGAGAAGATATATAATCCTTCCAGTGAGCTCTGTCTGCCAAGAGGCCACTGCAGGCCAGGAAAACCTCCAAGGGCAGGCGTCCAGGAGGCATCAGATGCCTGCACCACCTCAACTGACTCCATTCGATTAAGAGGAGCAGCAGCTTTAATCTGAGCTCCTCATGAATGACAGAGCCCCTCACTCTATCTCTAAAAGGCTGAGCCTGGCCACCCTAAAAACGAAGCTCCTGGAATCTTATTATTTTCTTCATCATTCAAACCTCATGACTACAGGTGAGGGTTGGAACATAGACATACCAGAAAACGGAGGGATTTGCCTCTAGACTCAAGTCTTTGTTCACCACAACCGATCAAAGCAACGCCCTCATTACTGAAGACGAGGTCTCGATCCGTTGATCCTTCTCCCGCTCCATCCTATCATCACTCATGAGCAAGGTGCTCAGTCTTTGTCAAGAATGAATGTGACTAAGGATGTTTCAGTCCATCAGGAGTTGAATAAACAGACTAGATGTGCTGTTATCAGGTGTATGCTTTTCTTGTAAAGTGTGTTTTAACAAAGAAAAATTGGTAAAAATGTTCTTAATTTATCATGGGGGTAGCAGCTTAAGTAGGGAGACTCAGACTTCCCTCTCCTCAGACACTTGGGCCAGCTCTTCCGGGGGAATCCCAAGGTGTTCCCAGGCCAGCCGAGAAACATAGTCCCTCCAGCACGTCCTGGGTCTTCCTCTGGGTCTCCTCTCGGTGGGACATGCCCGGAACACCTCACCAGGGAGGCGTCCAGGAGGCATCCTAACCAGATGCCCGAGCCACCTCAACTGGCTCCTCTCGATGTGGAGAAGCAGCGGCTCTACTCCGAGTCCCTCCCGGATGACTGAGCTTCTCACCCTATCTCTAAGGGAGAGTCCAGACACCCTGCGGAGAAAACTCATTTCAGCCGCTTGTATCCGAGATCTCGTTCTTTCGGTCACAACCCAAAGCTCATGACCATAGATGATGGTAGGTAAGATCGACCGATAAATTGAGAGCTTTGCCTTTTGACTCAGCTCTCTCTCTTCACCACGACAGACCGGTACAGCCCCCGCTTCACTACAGATGCTGCACCTATCCGCCTATCGATCTCTCGCTCCATTTTTCCCTAATTTGTTAACAAGAACCCAGCTCAAACTCTCTTCCGGCACTTGGCAAAGCAGGTTGCATCTCTTTCTGCTCCTCTCCTCCCTAAGTTTTCCTCCTCCCTGCTTTTGCATTTTTGTCTCGTCTGTAACTCTTCAGCGCTCACTCGAACCAATTTGAAATGGATTTAATTGCGTGGGCCGTTTCCTCTATCGATAATTTTTTTTCCATGAAGCGCTCCGGACCAGGAGAACCGGCTTGCCCCCTCGACACGCATGCGGTGGGCTACATTATGGACTCGTGGGGCGAGTGGAAGTTAATGTGTCTGACCGTTCTTTCTGTCGAAGACGTGGAAGATTTGTGGATTATTGGAATATTGGTGGCAGCTGCTCTGCTTTTTGGCGTTGGCAGAGGTTTCTGCTACTGGAAGCTGAGGGAGACTGCCGCGGCGATCAACGCGCTGGCGAAACTTCCTGCTCAACAAGATTCTTTGATCCGGGCTATGACCTCAACGACCCAGCTGTTTTACGAGCTGACTCGCACGATGGGAGCAGTGGTGGACAGCTGCGGACCTGCAGTGCGTTTTGAGACTCGTTTACAGCAACCAGGTTTCATCAGGGCACAGATGGGGATTTGTAGCTCGGAACCTCACATGATTCGGCGATTTGGACCTAGACAGCACATGGACTTCAAGGCTGCAGTCAAAGTACACTGTAGCCTGGCCTGAAAATAAATAAAGCAACTAATCTAATCGGGACTCAGAGCAACCTTGAAAAGAGGCTGACTGGAAACTTCTCCTGGAGTCGAAAGCTGTTGAAAACTGTCGCTGCCCCCCCTCCCCCCAGAGGTCTCTGTGTGCATTCAGATGGAGCCGAGCTGAGGCCATCTGCAGACTGTGCTTATCTGAAATGATTACTCACGGACTATCTCCCTGCTTGCCATCAAATGCAACATGTCTTTGTCTTTATCCGTGCTGAAGCTGGTAGAGTTTTTTCGACTTTATCATAGAGTGTCCTAAGACAAAATGTGATAGATTCTTTTTTGAATACCAATGATTATCCGACTGTATGTTCCTTTTTCCATATCTGATTGTTGGCGGCGCGGTTTAATTACTGCTGTGGCTTCCGTGCGTACGTCCCTCTTCGGATGGTGCGTGCGCCAATTGCAAAACTTTGTACCTTGGTGCAAATATGCCAATAAAGATATATTCTATTCTATTCTATTCTAAAATACTTGAACTCCTCCACTTGGAGCAGGACCTTCTCCCCGACCCGGAGAGGGCACTCTACCCTTTTCCGGCTCAAAGCCATGGCCTCGGATTTGGAGGAACTGATCCTCATCCCGGCCACGCCAAACTCGGCTGTGAACCGCTCTAGCGAAAGCTGTAGATCATGACCTGATGAAGCCAATAGGACCACATCATCTGCAAAAAACAGAGAAGCAATCCTAAGGCCACCAAAACGGATCCCCTCAACACCTTGGCTGCTCCTAGAAATTCTATAAAAGTTATGAACAGAATCGGTGAAAAAGTGCAACCTTGGCGGAGTCCAACTCTCACTGGGAATGAGCCCGACTTACTGCCAGCAATGCGGACCAAGTACAGGGACCTAACAGCCCATATCAAACGGCCTGGTACCCCATACTCCCAGAGTACCACCCACAGGGTTTCCCGAGGGACACGGTCAAACACCTTCTCCAAGTAGTGCATTAACAGAGTACCCGAGTTTTCGACAGATCGGGTGCTTTGACTTCTATCGAGGCTTTTTTGTCCACCTCGGGTACCCGTAGTACGTCACATTTCACAGAGCGCGAGGTAGCTTTTAGCTTTTAGTAGACGCTACAAAATGGATTCCAAAATGGATTCCTGTGTGCGCACGGATGTTAATGGAGCAGGCCGTCTTGTCAAAAACGTAAAACAGTTTATAATTTTATAAATTGCGCTACTCATTGAATCATCCTGTTGATTTTCTTCGCTCTGACCACCGTAGTAGATTGTGACAGCAGGGGGCAGTGTTGCATTGCAGGTCACATATATAACACGGCCGAAACGGCTTCCTTTCTCTCGTTTCACAAACAAAAAGCAGCAAATATTCATCTCTCTAGCTATTAAAAACCTATAAACACAATCTCTAAAAGTAAACCTAAATTGCACAGCACTGCAGGCGTGGTACGGTGTGGCTGTGGCCCCATTTGTTTTTTAAGTTTCGGTTCAGCGCCTTACTTTCACTTTTAATATTAATATTAATAACTAATAGTTTTGTTTTTCCTGTGACTTATCTGCAGTATGATAAATGATAGGAGCATAATAAATGCTCCCAATGTTTTGTTGGTCTTTTTTTTCTTTTTGTAAAGACGTTTTTTATGCATTTATATTTATTTATTTATTTTGAATCATAAGACACTGTGACGTCATCGGCTACTCGAGTGCCGTTCGAGTTTTTTTATGTTAATGTCGAGGTTAAAAATTATGTACTCGTTCAACCCCTATCTCCAAGTCCACAAAGGAAATGTAGACTGGTTGGTCAAACTCCCATGCATCCTCCAGGACCCTGCTGAGGGTGTAGAGCTGGTCCAGTGTTCCCCGTCCAGGACGAAAACCGCACTGCTCCTCGTGAAAATAGAATTTGCATTTTATGCTACTGCAATCATTCAAGATCTTTCAAGATACCTAGAACCACTATACAGCTTCTACCTGACACTGTTAGATTCATAAATCCATTACCAAGATGATGATCACTGTAAGGAAAAAATAAAATCACTGTAATGTCACTTTAAAGCTGCATTCTGCAGTTTCTGGAATACGCTGGCACTTGGAAAAATTTTCAACAGGGAAAAGCATTCTGCTCCCTCCCCCTGTTCCCTCCCCCTCGTCACTCTCGCTGTAAATCAGCTCAGCTTCCTTAACTCCGCCTCCACTCATGTCCTGTCGCAGCCGCTCCGAATTTCTGTGTTTATATGTTAATAAAACGTTCTAAAAAATAAAATAAAAACAGGGTCCAGCGCACCAGAACACCAGCAAATCTGCAGAGCCTCGGCAGCCACGTTGAACCCGATTTTAATTCACTCGTGACAAATTCCATTTCCTCATTTCTGTCAGTGGAGGTCTGGAGGAAAAAGCGATCACTTGACTTTTGGCAAAAGTCCAGAGCAGGGATGAAAAAGGGGGATTTAATACATTTGTGTCACATAAAAACGGTTTTGCATCCTTTGCAATTATTTCAACAAGAACCTGCGCGTCGGCTGCAGGCTCGCTGCGGCTGACAGGTGGGGGCGTGGGTTGGGGCGGGGGGCGTGGGTTGGGAGCGTGAGAAGTTACAAGCTCTGTTTTTATTGGCTGGTTAACCGCGGGGCGCTTTGGTTTTTATAAATGCTTTTATTACCACCGGGAGACGCCAGAGGACTATAATTTTTTTCAGAGATTACCGGTCAAACAGCAATCTGTCATTAGATAGTGGCAGAGTGAAGAAATATGTTTAAAAAATAAGTTACATACACCAGCTTTAATTGCTTTAATTGATGATATGTGACTTATCTGTGCTGCTGATCTCATGCTGCTGTATTCATTCATGCCCATTTACTCACTACAGACTCATGTTCGGGCTGCCGTTTAATATACCGTATTATTTTACATTACCATATATCTTAGATCTTTTAGTGTATCGATTACTGTTCATTTAGCGTATATCTTTAGTGTATATCAGATCCTTCAAAGGTGGGCGAATGAACGCTAGGGAGCGCTAAATCGCTATTCCGCTTACAGTGGACCTAAACTTTTTGTCAGCGTTTTTGTGAATTGACTAACTTTTATAATTCATAAGCGGATTTCTGCTATTTTTATTTAAAATGCAGTACCGCTAATAACTAATTATCTATCAGTAAAAACCAATAAACTTATTTACAAGCTCATAATGCTGCTTGTTTTACCTTTTTCCCCACCGTAAACAGCAGAGAGGAGGAAGGGTTGGAGGGGGGAGGGAGGGTTGGAGGGGGGAGGGAGCAGAGGGGGGGATCTACCATGTAGGTAAATGCCTGGGGATCCCATCAGCATGAGGCCCCGGCCCCGCCGCGCCCCGGCCAGTCACCTAATTCCTAACATTGATCCTGCTTGTTAATCTACATTTAACATAAAAATAATTATAGTTACGATGAAAACAATCATTAAATAAGCAATTTAAAAAACGGTTGATTTCATTATCCCCCTACTAAAAATGGACTATTCCATCTCGACAGCTTCCGGGTTAGAGGTGAACTCAGAGGCTAATTCCGTGGCTAGCTGTTTGTGCTGGGTACTTGGACAAATCCTTAGAAAACCCAGCTGTTTCAAGCCAAATTAACGCGGCCGGAGGATTCTATTTTGTGTTCTGTGTATACCACGCGACGGTGAGTCGTTATTTTCATGTATTTTTATTACTTTTCATTAAATCTGTTGAGTACCTATAGACGCTAACTGTGTCTGCCGGTTGGTTGTGGGTTACTAATGGAAATCCTTAGAAAACCCAGCTGTTTCAAGCCAAATTAACGTGGCCGAAGGATTTTATTGTGCGTTTTGTGTCGACCATTCGACGGCGAGTCGTTAGTTTTATGTATTTGGGTTACTTTCATCATGTATAAATGCCGTGGCGACACACCCGTGTATTTGAGATTTAAACGTGGTGTTGACCGATGCTGCCTTTTTGGGTGAGCAGGTACTCATCGATCTGTTCACCAAATATAACACACCCATCCCCTCCAGTGCAGCAGTTGAACGCCTGTTCTCGATGGGAAAGGACATTTTGAGGGCCAAGAGAGCCAGCTTGTCTGACACCAATTTTGAAGTGTTGATTTTTATGAGAGGCAACCAGCATCACATGGAGGAGATGAGCACAGAAGAACAGTCAGAGTAGCCTGAAGTTGAGGAAGGGCAGGGAATAAAACTGTTACACTAAGTGACTAAAAACATTTTTTTTTCTATTTCTCATGTTTTATAATCAAAAAAGGCGTTCAATACAAGATCAACTGGACTTTATTTGTTGCAGAAAACGTTTCACCCTTTATCCAAAAGGCTTTTTCAATCCAGAATGGCAGCTGTGAGACTGAGAAGAAGTTTTATACTAATAAAACGCATAAAACTTCAGTCTCACAGCTGCCATTCTGAACGTTTTCTGCAACAAATAAAGTCCAGTTGATCTTGTATTGAACGCCTTTTTTGATTTTATCATGTCCTGGACGACTGAGAATTTTCACCAGCTTATGTTTTATAGGCATTTTGTTGTGTATATACTTTTTATATTTTTATATATTTGTTTAATCACATTGTGTTTATTTACTCATGGCCACCACAATTTTTGAGTAGATGTGTTTTTTCAGTAATACAGTAAAATAGTGTCTGGAAATGTTTTTTTATTTCTTCTTTATTTCTTTCCAAAGAAAATCAAGGTTTTCATGCATGCACATGACATGTGCACAGAAATTAACAAGCACAAATTCACAGCTTTTTCATTTTGTGGCTTAAAAATAAATCATTAAATAATAAACAATAAACTTTATTTGTATAGCACCTTCCTACAATGCCTTGCATTGACCAAGGTGCTTAACAGGACAGAAAATATAAAAACCGGTACAATAAATCGGTGAATGAATGGAAACAAATAAAAATGCTACATACTATACCAAATTTATAAAAGTTACACACTGAAAGCTTTTTTGAACATCATAAATGATTGGAGTCAGAGGCAGAAATTATTTAAAAAATAAAATAAAAATATGTCAGCTTGAGCTTCCTTCCAAACCAATGAGTTCAAAATTAAATAAAAAAATAAGAGGTTGGTTGAATGAATGAAGATAAATTATTTAAAGCTCTTATCTTATGCTGATAAAGACAGACATCTAGTGGTCAAATGGAGCAACACAGTATGTGAAGTTTTGGTTCCTCCTTGCATTGCTTTCGTCATCTGTATACCCATAATGCATTGCAGGGCACTTCAGTTTTCCAGAAAACAGTTAAAAATAAGTTTATCGATGCATTTTTAATGAAAAATCTACAATAAACAAACAAAAAAAGGACAAAGAAGCAGTCGAAAAGCATTCCACACATTAAACAACTTTTAAAATTTTGGACCCTGAGTGAAAGTTGTATTTTAATAGATGACACCCGGAGCGAATCGCTGTTAAAAGGTAGGGTAAGGTGAGGTGTATATTAGTTTATACGCCTGTAGTTGGCAGTGTGGTGCAGTATTGCATAACGCGGGGCGTTAGGGGCGGCCGTGGTGTAGTGGTAATGGCAGTTGTCTCCCGATCGGAAAGTTGG
>JBBPBX010014859.1:23631-33799 GCA_038048925.1 Garcialebias charrua | reverse complement strand
ATATTTCCAGTGAAATTGTGAAATAGAAAGAACTACAGTATTTATTGGCAAGCCTCAGATTAGATGAAACACAGATGTGCAACAAGTATGGAGTTTGCATAGAGCTGACCGCTTACAAACCCACATCTGAGCCCACCAGTCTGAGATGGATGCAGCACATGTACACAAGCATGTGACCAGTATAGAGTCCAGCAAGGCGGAGTTGTGCAGATGTGTGCTCCCCGGCTCACAGGACAGCTGCTGCCCTCAGGCTCTATCCTCCACTGTAGTCTGTACGAGCCTTTCATAATGGATGCACACGCTGCCCCAGGCTTGTAGCCACGACAACCATCTCCTAATGGGGCTGAAGAGGCCCCATCATGTGAGCTGATCCATATTCACACCACATGGAGCAGAGACACTAAAGGGCCGATAACACTAACGACAACACGGCCCTTGTGACGAGAAACCAATGTCTTGACATTAAAGTGCTGACCATCTGCTCCAGCTGCACATCAACCTCTGCACAGACGTCACTATGAAACAGTGGCCAGCTGATTAAAGCTAAAGACATACAGGGAAATAAACAAACAAGGAGCGTGGTGCAGGGTTGGTGTGGAATCTGACTCCAAGCGGTGCCGTTAGGCAGCTGCTAAACAGCAGCAACAATTAAAACTGCTGGGATTTGACCGCTGACTGGAAATCCAGGAAAACAGTTTGTTGAAGTGTTCTTAGAAATCTCTGAAAACTTTATCCAATGCTGATGGTACAAAACTCACGTTTACATGGTGAACGTGTTTTGAATTTGCTGCCGTTTCCATGTCAGGCCTCTAGCTGGCGATGTGATTCTTGTATTTCAAAAACACTCACATGCACACAGACACTTCAGTCTCCAGCATAAAAACAGTTGCACCCAAAGTGGTAAAAGCAGGAGAGTTGGTTTAGACCAAGGATGTAGTTGGTTTGTTCCCACATGTTGGAAAAGAGGGATCAGCACAAACAGCACTCTGCTATCCACCAACATTACTGTTGTGTATCTATTGGCGCAAGCACAGACATCTGTAGAGCACTCGTATGATTTCACACTGATGCCGGGAATTTCTAAAAGCCTTCACTCTGAGAACTGGATAGAAAAGGCTTCGGTTTCAAAGAAAACAACAGTTTTTGTTGTTTACACAAATGGATGAAACACAACATAAATGCTAAAGTTTCACTTAAAGCAGTGTTGTTTAAACACAACTTAACATTAGCTACCTAAAGCACATTGATAACTACTATTAGCTGGAGTATCAGTTCTGAACGTTATCAGCGTTTAACGTTTATATTTTAATGGCTAAAACATAAATGCTTCCAACAACAAATACTGTAGATATCTTGAAGACTAAAAAGAAACAAGGGCAGTTAGTATTTTTCTATCCATCTTTTTTCCTTTTTTTTTTTTTTTTGCTAATCGAACTCGTGACCTCCAAAGAAACATTTGCTCTCAACCAGCCAGGATCTCTTTTACATCACTGTGATATCATTTTTAACGTCTCCTGCTCCATAATCTGCAGTAACACGATCCTAATGCATCTAAGGTGCATTAGCAAGTTGAGTAAAACCATACTCAACCTCATTTCAATCCGTGGACGATTGTTTCACAAGTCCAGGCTTTTATTTCCACTTAAAAGCTTGAATGTGCCTCTTCTTACATTAAAACTGTCTTGGTTTCTGTTCAGAAAGGGAAGCTCACGTTTCTGTAGCCCCACTATGACACTGCATCAAACCAGTAACACACATCTGCACTAACAGCTTTCCAAAACTGACATGTCTGGTTCTGTAACAATTATTGATTTCTGCTCTGAGTGAAAAACGCTGAAGGCTTATGGGACAAACCACCAAAAGAAGATGTACTGAATGTGTGGTTTCTATCATCACTTCAGCCACGTGCACAATAAGCTTAGTCCTGCATTATCGTCACCTTCTGCAGGGGTACAGGATATTTCCAAGTCCCTCCTCTGAAAGTCTGGTGTGTGTATGGGTGAGTGTGTGTGGCCAAGCAGCTGACTGGCAATGATTCTCCCTGCCCCGTCTTTACAACATCCATCCCATCTCCCAGCCCACCCACTCATTTTAGAGTTAAATCCAGAGACCACCAGACGATTATCTCAGCAGGCTGTCAAGTGCTTGTTCTCTGCTTCTTTGTCTAGAAACTATTAGCCTCCAGTTTCCAGAGGATTGTATTTATGATCAATAAATACACTGACTGATGATGATGATGGTGAAAATTCTGAGGAGCATTAAATGATCTGGAGTGAATAGAAGACAAATTTAAACCCACCATAAAGCTAGCCTGGTTAAAACCAGACCCTTGTCCTTCACTTCGCTTTGTACTAGGGTCTGGGATTTCTCCCATAGACAACGATTTCTCTGGTAGATTTTTGACCGGACCAATCAGAGAACAGAAGGCGGAGTTTTGTTAGTTTAGCCTGGCGAGGTCCAGGCTATCAGATAAATAGCTCAGAAACCACTCGGTGGATATTTTTTCTGCTACCAGTGTGTAATTATATGGCTCTAATTTACTGACTGTTGGCCTGGATGAAACATTTGAGATAAAATTCGATTTTTTATTTATTTTCGTAGCGCACCCGAGGCTGTTTGGAAAATGTCAAACCGAAACAATTTAAATCCAGCAGATTTGACCATTTCGTGAATTGATTTAGGAACTGTTAAGCTCAGGAACACTTCTGATATAACGTCAGCTAAGAAATATATTTTTTCTCAGCAAAGAAATAATAGTTTTTTACCTTGTTTTCATGAAAATTCCTTCGTGGCGGCAGCCATTTTAACTGACGACGTCAGTCGACGTCGTTCAAAACTCCGCCTTCTGTTCTCTGATTGGTCCGGTCAAAAATCGACCGGAGAAATCGTTGTCTATGGGAGAAGTCCCAGACCCTAGTACAAAGCGAAGTGAAGGACAAGGGTCTGGTTTTAACCAGGCTACCATAAAGCATAAACCGTTACCTGATGTCATGTCTACACACAGAAAATACACTGTGTTTACTACTGATCCATAGTGGAAAATAAAAAGAATATCAAACTACTTGGATCTAGCCTGGTTAAAACCAGACCCTTGTCCTTCACTTCGCTTCGTACTAGGGTCTGGCATTTCTCCCATAGACAACGATTTCTCCGGTAGATTTTTGACCGGACCAATCAGAGAACAGAAGGCGGAGTTTTGTTAGTTTAGCCTGGCGAGGTCCAGGCTATCAGATAAATAGCTCAGAAACCACTCGGTGGATATTTTTTCTGCTACCAGTGTGTAATTATATGGCTCTAATTTACTGACTGTTGGCCTGGATGAAACATTTGAGATAAAATTCGATTTTTTATAATTTATTTTCGTAGCGCACCCGAGGCTGTTTGGAAAATGTCAAACCGAAACAATTTAAATCCAGCAGATTTGACCATTTCGTGAATTGATTTAGGAACTGTTAAGCTCAGGAACACTTCTGATATAACGTCAGCTAAGAAATATATTTTTTCTCAGCAAAGAAATAATAGTTTTTTACCTTGTTTTCATGAAAATTCCTTCGTGGCGGCAGCCATTTTAACTGACGACGTCAGTCGACGTCGTTCAAAACTCCGCCTTCTGTTCTCTGATTGGTCCGGTAATCCGCCTTCTGTTCTCTGATTGGTCCGGTCAAAAATCTACCGGAGAAATCGTTGTCTATGAGAGAAGTCCCAGACCCTAGTACAAAGCGAAGTGAAGGACAAGGGTCTGGTTTTAACCAGGCTAACTTGGATCAGGACTGAATAAAACTTAACTGAGAAGCTGAAATCAACTTTAGTATCTTTAAAAAGTAACAATCTAATTAAGAGCCATAAAAATGTGGCTGCACAACAAATATTGTTTTTTGCAACATCCGTGTGATGAACTGCAGTAAATCAAAGGCCCTAATACTCCAAGTGCATTTTCATTGATCGCCTTAACCTTTATTTAACCAGGCAACCCCCACTGAGGTCACAGACCTCGTTTCCTAAGGAGGCCCGGGCTTGAAGGAAGGCTAAACATGCATGTTGTCAGACTGTGAGAAGAAACCATTCCAGCTTTATTTATGGAGTGATTTAAACCCCCACAAGACCAAAGTGCTGTAGTTGTAATAAAACAACCATACACTCAGAATGGAAACAAACCATACATATATTTAAGTTTAAAAACTATTAAAAGTCTTCATCTCAGATGGTGTTAGGAGAAAAGATGTGTTTTAAGAAGGGATTTAAAAATAACCGGGGACGAGGCCTGTCTGATGTCCTTCCACTGTAGAAGCTGCCACAGCAACAGCATCCTCTGAGCTTCTGCTTCATCACACCCAGAAGCAGCTGATCAGCTGACCTGAGGGATCGAGAGGGTGTAGAGATGTCCTGATGCGTGCTCAATAATCCAGGAAGATAAATCTAACAAGATTGTTACGAACATTTTATAAACTTGTAGAGGGAGGTGGAATAACAAGAACAACTTTTTGACAACTATGACTGTCTTCATGTGGACGTTTTCCAAGTTTGTGTTGATCCAGCCACGTTAAGAAGATGTCACATATGTTGAGACGTCATTTCATTTACCTGCTGAATACAAGTTCAAGTAGGTTTTAGTGTCATTTCTCCACATGTGGTACATGAAGTGGTTCGAAATTGTGTACACAGGGTCCCAGTTACATTCAACAATAGTAAAAATATAAAAAGTAAAAAGAAACAGTAAATAAGGATCTAAAATATAAACTAAGATATACGCTAAACACTAATAATGTAAAACAACACGCTGAACAACAGCAGCACAAACACGAGTCTGTGTGAGCAGACGAGGACAAATGAACACAGCAGCATGACATAATCAGCAGGATGCGATCTAATCAGCAGGATGCGATCTAATCAGCAGGATGCGATCTAATCAGCAGCACACATCAAAGTGGCATTACAGTGATTCCCCCCCCACACACACACACACACAGTGATAATCCTGATTAGGGATTTATGAGTCTAACAGCTTCAGGGTAGAAGCTGTTCCTCAGCTTGGCTCATTTTTTAAAACTTACTTCAAAATGCCAATGATTGGTAAATGGAGCTTATTTATATAGCGCTTTCCAGCCCCCTGTGAGGAGCCCCAAAGCGCTTTACAATACCAGCCATCCACCCATTCATTCAGACATTCATACACCGGTAGTGTATGATTGACATGTTGAGACGTCATTTCTATGGAAAACATTTTTTGTAACAACAAACTATATTCTTCCTGTCAAGAGTGAATGCAGAAAGATCTACAGATACAGGTTTATAGACGTTAAAGAACCATGAGCTCAAACAACATCAACCAAACACTTCCCCTGACTTTTATGTTTGAATGAGATCTTTGAAGTCTGAACGTCGTGTAAAAACTTCTTCCTCTAGTTGCAACACGCCCAGCGGCTGACAGACCAGACTTCCAGGACAGTCTTGTCACAGGGATCCAGTCTGACTGCTGGCACCGCCACTGGGCTCAATCAGGTGCAGAAGTGTCACACAGACCGAAGTCGTCTCTGGTCTGAACCTGGTCTGTGCAGGTTGGAGACTTCCTGTAAGAAGTTTTATTCTCCCGCTGACCAACAGTTGATGATTTTAGTCTGGGTACTCTGTACTTCCAAAATTATTGTTCATTTAGCTTTGCAACATACATTTGTCAAAAGATACCGTTTTAAAAAGAGTATTCTATGTTGGTTTAGTTCATTATTTTCTGCTGGTACTTCTGGAATATTTCAATAGGAAGTACAGCCTCATCTGTCACTACCAAAATAAAAGCTTTTCTTTCCCCAGCTTCTGTAACACTATTCTCCCGCCACGCGCTCATGGGTCAGCTGGGAGACGTTTCTCTAACAACAAAGACCAATGTTCATATGAAAATGACATTTAAACATAAAATGTCCTGGAACCTGTCAGTATGGACGTGTGTGTTTGTCACATGAATCGAAGTGTTTTCACACTTTACAGTGACGTTTAGAATGAAGAGACTGTATTTTTGGTATTTTCTGAGAGTCATCACATCCAGAAATGACCGGTACCGGTACTTCATTTAACAACAGAAATTACTTCATTTAACACCACGCTCAAAGTTTCAAACAGAGCAATACTGAAACAATGTTGAGAGAAAAAATGTAAATGTCAGAGATTATCTAACACATTGCAAACACAAAAAACTTTAAAACTGTCAATTATATAATTTAACCCAAAATACAATCGCATGTTTCTGTTCTTTATGCTACTAATGATAGATTTTAGAGGAAAATCAGAATTGCAACAAGCAGGTCATAACTTTACAAAGTCTGAGTCGGTCTCTAGAATAATGTTTTTCAAAGTGGGGGCCACGGCCCCCTGGGGGGCTGCCAAGGGGCGCTAGGGGGCCTCAGAAAGCTGGAGAGAAGAAGATTAAAAAAACAAATGTGAAAAATAGTAATAATAATAATAAAAATTGCACACTAGGGCAATCTGTATCTGTCATTTCCAGATAAACACGCGAGAGAGAGAGGTTAGATTTATTTTGTTTTGTTCTTCTGGTCAACAGTTAGTTGAAAATTGTTTTTTCAGTGGGAATATAAAACAGTGTTTAAAACATGTTAGTTAATAACATGTTTATGCTCAACAGCTGTAATGATTAATTGAATATAGAGAATAAAAGTTAAAAACATTCTCAAAGTTGATGTTTCTTTACTTATTTTGCAGCATTTTTTGTGGGTTTATGAGTGGGGCCTTGGCCAGAAGTTAATGCTGTTTGNAAAACTGCAGTTGGTTCATCTTTAAATGGCTTCATTCACAAATGTGCTTGCCTAAATGCTCTTTTGCAATGCACCAGGAAAGAGCTGTGCAACACCAAACGTAGCCCGTAAATATAAAACTTGGTCAAACGGTCATTAAATACTAGATTTAATCAACTAACCACAGTTAACACTCCTAACAATATTGGTGAGCAGTGTACAGTGAAATAATGCCTAGATGGTGACATTTGTCCAATCTCTAAATAGCACTTTGAGATTTTTATTAATGAAAAGTGCATTATAAATGGAATTCATTATTATTATTATTATTATTATTATTATATTGTATAACTTGTGAGTTTTGTCATGCGTGTCCTCAGAGCTTAGTGCTTCTCGTCATGGGTTGGACTGTCTTTACGGGTAAAACTGCTGGAATGTTCCGCTAATAAATAATGAGGCTTCCTTGGGGCAAAGCTTCTCACACTAACTGTCCCTAAATTGATCTTTATGCTCGTCCAGCTGCTGTAGATCATTCTCCAGCATCAGCATGTTTGTATCACACCGGACCTTGAGCAACACATGTGCATATTTCCAGTCTCCCTTGGCGAGAGACATTAGTTCTGGTGCTGTCAGTCAAACAAGCCGTTCACAGCAGGCTCCAGAGCGTCCACACGAGCCAACAACAGAACATTTCCACTTAGATGAGTCCAATTCTCTCAACATGCACACATCAGAGACGTTCTTGAGCAGAAACATTTGAATCCAACAAAACTCCTGCAGCAAAGTTCCTTTTTAAAATGTATCCAACACAGACTGTTCTCTGGTTCAACCAAAAAGGAGAGTCATTCAGATTCAGAAGCTCAGTTGAAATAATGGTCTAAAATTACTAATGAAGTTAGATGAGGACATTAATAATTGATATCACATTTGTCCTTTCGTTCTGACACTGGAAACTCACAGAATAAGTAAACACGGCTAATACAAACACAAAAGAATCAACATTTTATAAACTCAGTCAGTTCTTTAGAATCCCTCTAAATATTTAAGTTCATTTATGACTGAGGCAAAAAGTTTTCTTAGTTTTTTCTTAAAGTTTCATTTTTTTATTTAGAGACCATTTTTCTCTTCAAGGCTCCCTCAAGTTGGATGTAGATGACGTCCTCTTTCCTCTGGTGCCAAATGACCAAGAACAGAGGCACTCATACATCGCTGACACGCCTCTGAGCTGGTGTCTGAAGTAGTCACAGAGTTGAGTTGGTGAGTAAAGGCCGAGATACACTGAAGCAGACTCCGTGTACGCGCGTATGCGCGCATATTTTGTGCGTATGTTTTCGCTTCTATACTTTCAGAAACTATCAGCTTTCAAACGCTCGCGTTCTCCTTGTTGTAATATGAGCAGCTGAGCACGGAGAGGACTCAACTGAGCTCGCTGATTGGTCACTTTGACACGCCTACTGAAATGATTGACAGATTTCAGTCAGCTCAAAGTGAAACCTATCATGAGCAGCTCGCTCAGACTTCTGCGGTGTTCTGATACGGTCTTTCTACTATATATGTTATAAAAAGTTCTCTCAGAAATAAAAATAATAACAGGGAGTGCTTTTCCTGCAGCCCACAGCCCACCAGGGAATATATAAAACATCGCGCACCCAGGTAGGACCTGAATTCATTCATTTCATTCATCGAGTGAACGGAGGAAGAAGCGGTTACTTGACTTTAGGCAAAAAAACAAAAGAAAAGGCCCGATCAGCGATAAAAAAGAGGAATTTATTTCATTTGTGTAACATACAAAACAGTCCGGCGCCGGGGAAGTTTAGGTCAGACACCGCGCATCGCGTATGCGAATCGCGTATGCGTAGTAAAAAAATACTTTTGCGCGTACTTGCCCTGAGGGGCTACGCGGGGCTACGCTTTTGCCACAGCGTACGTACGCTGCGTATAGGCGTATCGTGAGGACGCTCGAGTGTATCTCGCCCTTATGTATGGGGCAGAGATGGGGTAGAGGCAGGGCAGCCGACTCGGGACCCGAAAGCCCCAGGTTCGATCCCCAGTCATTGCACATCTCGTAGTGTCTCTGAGCAGGACACCCTATCCCCAATTGCTTCTCGGGCGACTCCAATAGATGCCCACAGCTCCACCTGGGGGTGGATGGGTTAATGCAGAAAACTAATGTCATCACTGTATGGGAACATACAATGATGACAACACATAGCACTTTACTTTACGGCACATATGTCTAACTCAAGGCCCAGGCACAAAATGTGGCCCTTGTTGACATCTTATCTGGCCCCAAGATGTTATTTTAAACGTAAAATACTTTTTCACTTGAATTTTTTCAGTAATCTTTGATTATGCTGTCAAAAGTGCAACATAAAACATTAAATGAGACCAGTCCAACTCCTTTTGAGGAACTTGTGACCAAGATGTTGAGTATCTAACTTGAGTTAATGTAGATTCTGAAACTGGCCCTTAGTTTGAAAAAGGTTTTAATTTTAGCCCCCTTTTGTAAGTGGGTTTGACACCCCTGTTTTAGAGGCTAAAATGGGAGGGGAGAGTGTTTTATGAGGCCGATAAATTATCACGTCATTACATGAATGTACTCGTGCACAGGTGAAACAAACTGCAGTCCCCCTCCTAAACAGCAGGTGTCACTACAGAGAATACAGTACAGCTACACAGCAGGAATGGCAGCAGACGTCGTATGAAAGTACATTTTTCACACACAAACATAAAGACACAAAAAGACAAAAAAAATTAACCAGTTTTCATGTATCTCAGGTATCTATTTGAAACTTAAAGACAATAAACTCTTCCATGAACAAGAAATGCAAAATGTTGTTCAGATGCTTTTCTTCTCACCAAAGTTTATCTTTGTGATTTATTTTTAACAACTAAAGTTAGAGGAATAATGATAAAATAACACCATCATTCTTTCAACTTACAGCTGATCTGGTTTTGGGATTTGCAATGCTGAAAAATTCAGTAATGTGGATAATCTAATTTTAGCTTGTTCACAGACAGATTAATTTAAGAGAGCAGAGGTTTGTAGGGCAAGTCTGAAGCTGAACTCTGTTATTATAAAGAATAAGAACTTGTGTAGAATGCACATTTAAAACTCCAAATGGCTGTAAAAATGGCTGAATCGTCTCCTTCCACATTTAAGTTAGATCAGTGGGTCAAACTTTGCCCAAATATTTCAAAGCTGTAAGTACAGGGCGGTTAAGCCCTCACTCAATTGAGTGAGATAAGTTATAATTGTTCAAACTGTACCCGTCTAACACGTGTGTGGAATTTCTTGGCGTTCAGGTGTGAGCTCAGCCCAGTTCAGAGGGTATTTAAACCCAGTAGGTTGTTGTGCTGACACATGCTATGATTAGAGAAAAAAGATGAAAAGCATGAAAAGCAGTAAAGTGTCTGGTCAGGCAGGA